>VDFB02287051.1:0-208805 GCA_007258455.2 Sequoia sempervirens
GAAGGGTTTCCTATTCAGGGGCGGCTATTTCCTTATCATCTGGCACACTTTTCAAGAAAGTACGTGGAATTGTTAAATGCTGGTTTAGGTTTTACTTTTACAACAGTAAGGGCCGTACTATTCCTGCAAGCTAGGACGTCTTTCCTTTTTGTCTTATGGGTTCTTCATTTTGGATGCCTAGGGTTTATGGAGCCTCTGCATCAATTTCAAGGTGGAAGATTGTGTATTCTCTTTCAGCCGTACCATCTCAGGCTTCTTTTTAGGCGTCTGCAAGCTTATTCAGGTTCTTAATAAATAGCTTTCCTTTTTACTTGAATGTTTGAATCTCCCAGTTGTAATTATTCTGGAAGATCAATAAACCATCTGGCATCAAATTCTAAGCTATATTCTGTCATATTTTATCTTTTGGTATTTTATTTGATTTTTCCAAGCATTTCCTTGCAAAATTGTAATTTCTCTTTATTTGAAAAAAACCACAAAAAAATCAAAAACAAAGAAAACAAACAAAAACCTTGCATACTTAGTTGATGGTTGGGTTGAGAGGCACCTGGTCTCTTATAGCTATGCAACTTATTTTGAGGTATTTTTCATGTTTATGAGCTTGTTTTTGCATCCCAAAGCCTTTTTTTGCATCTGAACCTATGTTTAACCTTTGTCGCGATCTCGACTTGAGAATTAAATTTTTTGCCCAATCTCTTAAGGGGACAGAGTACGAGCTTAATTCCTTTCAGTGTGGCAATAGTGGGGCATCCAAAAAGTTAGAAATTTTTAAATTTTTGATCTAAGGGGCAGTGTAAATTTGAAAAGTGTCAGTCTTTGAACAATGTAATAGGCACCTCACTTCAAAGAGGGAAAAAATGCAAACATTTAAAATTGTCCTGACTAATATTGCACATTTGAATTTGATTACTAACACCATTTCATCCCGAATCACTTCTTTTTGACCGTTTAATTAAATAATCTTCATTATTTAACTAAATTCATCATTTTCTCCTATTAATCAAATGATCAATATTATTTGGCTAATTCATCCCCTTTTAAACTAATTTTCATCTTATTTAATTAGGTAATGCAAATTATTTAATTAAACTACTTATGCCTTCTCATTTAATTAAATAATCTTTATTATTTAATTAAACGCCATTAAACCCCCTTTTATTAAATAAGTTACATATTTAATGAAACTCCTAATTTTATCCATCTTGCACAATTAAAACTTTGTTTTAATTATCTAAATAGCCAATTTCTCTCTCTCCCACTTGCAAGTGAATATTCCTCTTGAAATATTCCTCCATTTGAACTCCTCCAAAATGGAATATTCTTGTAACAAACTTCCTAACAACTTCCTAATTCTTAGGAAGTATGCTTCTTTGAATCAATGAGAGCCATTGATTAAATCCTTGATCCTTTTCAACTTGCATTCTCATCCATTGATGAGAATCCTTCATCCATGCCTTCAGCTCTCATTGCTTCTCATCCATTGATTGATGAAATCAATCCTAACCATTGATTCAACCATTTCTCCTATAAATACTCCTCATTTCTATGGGAAATGGATCCACTTTCATTTAGAGTAACTAGACTATATTGAATTTTAAAGCAATTATCCATTAGCATTTCAAGCATTTAGCATCCATTTAAGCATAGCATTGCATCCATTTTTAGCTTAGTTTACATCCATTTTCATCAATGTTCATCAATAAAATCCATTTCAAAGCTTGTTTCAATCTAGGGATTGGGAAAGGGCTAACATTCCACATCAATGCAAAAGCAAAAACATAGAAATATAAAAATGCTAAAGAAACACAAAGACTCAATAAAAAGAGAACACAAGACAAGAAAAACACCTAGAAGACTGAAAAGAAAATGAGCAATTTTTTTTTTTGAATAAAAAACCAATGAAACTAAAAACTAAGAAATAAGAAGAGATAAACACGAGTGAAATTAAAACACTAAAGGAACACCAACTAAGAAAATAAAAGTGGAAAGGCCAAATACAAAGACAAAAATACAAAGTAAGAGAAAAGAAACTCAAGGATGCGAACACAAAAAAATTAATAGAAAGAAAGAACAAAATAAGAGAAATAGGTAAATTAGCCAAGGAATTTAAAAGAATTTAATAATTAAGAAAGGAAAAAAAGGAAGGAGAGGAGAAGGAAGAAGAAAATACAACAAGAACGAGAGAAGGTAAAGGGGGAAGAAGGGCCAAAAAAGGGGGAGAAAACCAGGAGGAAGGAGGGGGAGGGGGAGCGAGAATAGGAAAGATAGGGGGCTAAGAGGGGGGTGGAGGGTATTGACACTTGAAAAAAAGGTTTCCAAGAGGAACTCAAACTCCAACCATAATCACGGTTAAGGTTAGAGGGGTGGCTATGGATCTCAATGACTTCTTTATTGTTGTTAGCATTGTAATACTAATAGTATAGTTATTTAGTTAATATTATATTGTGTGGATTTAGATACCTCATTGGTTGCACCTCATAAGTCACTTCTTGTAAGGACTATATATTAATGTTCTAATAAACCAAATATCATCTAGGAATCATATTTTATAATATATTTTCTTGAGGAGATTGTTAGCTCGATGAACCATGTGATTCTTATTATTATCAATATAAACATTTTAAAAACTATTTTATGAGACTTTTTTTTTTGTATATTATGATTTTATTTGTTAATATTTTATAGGTTAGACCCTAGCAACCTGTTGTTGTCATTGAGTAGATGGAATATCCTTATTCCACACTAATAGATATCTTATTTTGGTTGTGGGAAACACACCTCCCACCCCCTATATTTATATTTAGATCACTATATTAAGATGTTGCTCATGAAACACTAGATTTTCTTTTTGTAAATTTCTAAAAGGAGGCATTGATTACAAAGGAATAGTACCAAGAAGAGACATCCGTCCTTCCCTATATTTTTTTATAAGTTTCCAAATAATTTTAGTTTCATATTTCATACTCCATTATATTTTTACATACATCTTCATAATAAATTTCATGTAAATTAAAATAAATAAATAAATATAATAATTAGAGTTATACATAAAATGTTAATAATAACTTAAATATATTTAAAGATCACCCCTCATATAAATATATAAAATTAAAGACACATTTTTACATTTATTCTCAAAAATATATGATTTTACATTTATTCTGTAATATAATTTACATTATTCTCATAGACATAAAATTTCATATTGATTTCCAAAGAGATAAACAGTCTATTTTCTTTTTTGAATGTAGATGCTTTTAAACTATTTTTTTACAGCGACTAAACCAAACTAATGTAATGGGAAGCGACATCATCCATACTATGTGTGCATTCTGAGGCTGGATAGGGCTTCCAAAAAGAAGCCATAGAGATAAATCCATGTGCAAAAAAATAAGTGTACCTGAAACCATATAACCATGAGTGCCAGCATAAATGGAGGAGCTATTGGTTTTTCCCTCCAAGTAGATCAATTTTGCAAGGCCGAAGTCAGCCACATGTGCTATGTATTTATCGTCCAGCAAAATATGTAATTGCTCCATGTGGAGAGGTCACCCTTATCCCCTACCCTATAAAAATATGGACGAATCTGCATATACTGAATGGTTCTCTTCAAATAATAAATGGATTTAACTCAACATTTTACTTCACATTGTATAGCTATGTCTAGTCTGACCCGTTTTTCTTTCTTTTCATATATAGATGCTTCTGTAAATGCTTGATAATGATATACTGGAGATTTCTGAATTTCACGTCAACAACCATGGGATATGAATGGCCTATCTTAAATATTTACTGGTGCCAAGATTACATCTTGATTTCTGATCTCCATACAAATTTGGGGAAACCTAACCAAGATAATCTTACTACAAAATACAAAGTCTATCAAGTTCAAAAGGAAACCACGAGTGAGGGAGTGAAGGGTGGTTGCCACACATTGACAACACCTATAACTTTCTCAACTCCACCTTCACCAGAGAGGAGGCTTGCCATGTCATACTGCAGAACAAAACTAGTTAGGAAAACTAATACAATTTTTAGTCATTCCACAATAGATATAAAATACTTATTTTTAAGAAAAATGTCTCAAACAATGGCACCTCTGTTTTCATCATATATTCCCAAACGTTATGCAGGGGCAACGTCCCACAGATACCGGCGGCTCATGATCCCGAAACTATGTCTACAGAGCTTTTGGAAATCAATGTCTGAACAACCCGAATTCAAGAGCTTTGTGACAGAGGAACGCGAATTGGTGACGAAGCAGGGCGTCCTGTGTCTGTTAATCTTCCATTGCTGGCATTGTAAGATTGATTTTATGTCTTTACCAGTGGTAAATAGGGTTTACCCTGTAGGAAATGTGAAACTCGAGTAAATATTTGAAAGAAAACGTTTTCTTCCATTTAGGGTTTCTTAGGATTTTTTGGAGCGTACTCTAACGGCACTCAAACTACAGCCGTGGGATTTGAGAAAATCAACGCTATAGATGGAATGACCGTTAGGTTTGTTACAAAAAAGCACGTTTCAGGTCTTATATGGGCAGTGTAGTTGAGTAGTAGTGGCAGATTGTTCTTTCTTCTCATTTTTTAATTTTTTCTTTCTCATGTTTTTGGCATGGCCATGCCTCCTTTCTTCGAGTTTTGGTGTTGAGTTTTTTCTTTCTGCTATGTTTTCTGTGAATGCTTTATTTCTATTCTCTTTGAAACAGTCTTTCTTTCTTTCTGAGTATTTGGACGCGGAGGATGAAGAGATTATGCTCTGCGAGGATGAAGTTCTCCAAGGCTTATTCTGAGTATTTGGATCGTTTTCTTCAGAAATGCCGCCATCAATGAATTTGAAAGGTGAAGCTCCTGATCACGTTGACAATAAAATGGAGTTTTGAAATTTTGTTTGCCCTGTTTTAGCTATTTGTCTTGTAACGCATAGCTTTTTTAAATGGAGTTTTGAGATTTTGTTTGCCCTGTTTTAGCTGTTATGAGTTTTTGTTTACATTTTTGGGGATTGACATATGTAATGCGAATCGTAAAGCTAGGCTATTATAAATGGAGATTTGTGAATTTAACTGGAATGACTGATAGGCTATTATGGCACCAGGCTTTATAAATGGAGATTTACACAATTCCTCAATCGCCTCGCTAGGTTTACCATGCAGAAATTTATCGAACCAGCCAAGGAAGGCATTAACCAGGTGTGATTAACTCTTGACCAATACGTATACTCCGTTTTTTTGTTGAGTATAAAATGATAATCAAATTAAGTATGATAAAATAGATTTTAATATGCATCAAAAGTTTCAGCTAAAACTCCAACGCTCATCAAGGTTTGAACCTAGGTTATTTGAAACCAGTAGACCCGTCAATATACACCACGTCTTGTGGACACGGCTAGGGCTAGTCTACTCTATAGCAGAGGTCTCAAGTTCGAATCCAAAGGGAATAGGGATGGTTGTCCTACTCAACGATGTTGGATGTGCACACAATTACCAAATAAACCATTAACCACAGGAATGTAGGTATGTGCAAAACATGGTGATCGACACCTTCAGTTTTTTGAGTTATGTTATCAGGGATATCCATCTAGGTCTAGGTTATCACAGAGGAGAACATTTGAGGTACATGGGAAATTACAAAAATATATTAGTGCATTTGATTTAAGAGTGGTTATGGCCCATGGGCTTCTTCACATTTGCAATATTCTTTTCGGTTTTTCCGACTATTCAGATCTTCCCACCAAATCTCTGATGGATTCACAAGGGAGACCTGAAATGTCAGAACCTGGACAACCTAGGCAGCCAAACTCAAAACAACATTGCAAATATTAGTGCATGTCAGACCAAGCTAAATTTGATTTTGAGTTGGTTTATTGGGGATATTTCTAACTTAGGACCCTATTGGGTGCTGCTCTATTGAAGACAATTGCATGCACCTGCTGCTTATTTAGGGAAAGAATTTCACCTTTTATATGGTATAACCTTCCTGTTAGTCGAGAGCCCTCTTTAATTGATCTATTATAGAGAAGAAAACACGTTATGCATGATCTTCATGTTATTAAGGAACATACTACAAATTTAGAGGAGTTTGATTTGTTAGAGTTCAGCACATTAAGATTGTCAAAGAGAAGTAAGCTTGATTTGTTAGAGTTCAGAACATTAAGATTGTCAATATAACCTTTGTTGCTGCCATGGGGAATGGATCTGTTAAATGTTCTAGACTTTTCCAGGCCTAATATTGTTAGAGATTGTGAGTTGTAGCTATCATTCATAGGGCTACCAAATACAAGAAAGATTGGCCGTTAGTTTTCTTATTATTTGAATCTTCAAATAATTATACTTTTGCAGACGGGTGGTTACAGTGAGGATATGGTTCCACTTCCAGCTGTGAGTAGTCCTATCTTCAAATAATTCTACTTTTGCAGACGGGTGGTTACAGTGAGGATATGGTTCCACTTCCAGCTGTGAGTAGTCCTTTATCGTGTGTTTGTTGTCCCTTATCTGTAGCACAAGAAATATATCTACATTAACATTGTTATATTTTGAAGAAATTTTGTCTACACAAATAATTAGGTAGATTTATGGTCTGATTTTTTATTATTATTTTTTTTTTTGGACCGTTTTGTGGTTTTCCAAGACTCTGTATTTTTATTAAAGTTATTTACTAAATATTTGTATATCATAGTTTTATTTAAATATCTGTATGTTGAATTGTTGTTGTATTTTTTATTGGCAGGGAAGGAACTTGGTAGAAATTTGAACGATGGCTGATGTTGATTGTTTGACATGGCGCCAACATCTAGAAAGGTTTTTAATATGTTGCCAATGTCTAAAAATATTTGAAAGGTTGAATGAGTATTCCATAATAATAAAATTTTAGAAAATGCTTGTAATTTAAACCTAAGAAAATGTTTCTACTTTTGAATCGGTTGTTGATAATAAATGTAATAAAAATAGGTGTGTAGAAATAGGTTGGTGAAATTTGATATGTAAGCTATGTAAACTAATTTTTTGTTTAATACAAATATTTTTTATTTGGAAGGGGTTGAATTTGCCCCCTTCCTAAGGCTGGATGAAATGGCTATTGAACATGGCCATTTTGTTAGGCTTATGTTTGTTTTCTATTAGTTTTAATATTTTTTCTAAGTGCATAAAATTAATCTTTTTATTTAGTTTTATTATGCTTAATCACAATATAATAATATGGTAATTGTTGTTATGCATTAAGAAGTTTTAATTTAAACATGTTTGTTTATTGTGTTTTATTTTGGAGCTTATTTATTGTAATAATTAGTGTTTTGTTGATAGGCAAGTGACAATTTAAACATATTTGTTCGTTGTATTTTTACTTTATAACCTAATTATTATTTATGGAGTTGACATTTGGATTTTGACATTCTTTATAATTTGATGTACTTATTATTTGTGTGGAGTATAAAACTTAGATATACTTATTGTTTGTGTGAAGAGTGAGCATTTAGTTATATATGATTCACTTTGTATGCTTAATGTTGAGATCACTTTGTTTGCATATATTATTTGTATGAAATGTGTGCTTGAACTTTGATATTTTTTTTTTTGTGTGGGTGTTTAAAGTTTGGAATTCACTAATGCTTTGTTTGAAGTGGCTATGAATGTTCCTTTAGTGTGTTTGACATCCACTATTTATTTGTTTGAAGTGTGTGTGAAGTTTAGGCATATAATTTATGAGCACTAATTGTTTGAATTTTGGAGTTCACTTTGTTTTAATGTGTGTTGACATCCAATTATTATTTATATGAAGTTTTGATTTGAACATCGACATCCCTTTAATTCTTTTTGATTGTAGGTGTATGTGAAATAGAGTGAACTAATAACTTTATAATTCACTTGGATTTGATCCAATTAATGATTGTGTGTTAGAATGCACTAATCTTGACATCCCCACTAATTTGATCTACTTATCATTTATGTTTTCATGTAAGGTTGGTCTTTCACATTCACTTAGATTTGATACAATTAATGTTTATGTTGGAAAACACTTTTATTATGAGAAGTGTTGGTTTTAATATTGACATCCCCTTGATCTTGTGTGAAATGTGAGTTTAAAATTTCAAATTCACTAATTTGATCTATTTACCATTTATGAATTTGTGAGGTTGATCTTTCACACTCACTTAATGTGAGCCACTTAATTGTTTGTGTGTATTGATATCTTTTTTGCTTGTGTGAAGGATAGGTTTGAACTTTGGCATCCCCTTAATTTTTGTGTGAAATGTGAGATTGAACTTATGTCCACTAATTTAATCTATTTACCATTTATTTATATTGAATATTCATATTCATTTAATAAAAGTCACTAATTGTTTGTGTGAGGTGTGCCATGAACATTGGCATCTCCTTATTATTGTGAATGAACTTTAGTATTTTATTTATTGTGTGAAATACTTTGTACTCACTTTAAGTAATCGCTTTGTGTATGAGACATTGAACATTGAACTAACTTTTAAATTCATTTGAAATTGATACACTTATTGTTTGTGGATTAGCATATATACTTTGGTTATGTGAAGTATATGTTTGAACTTTGGCATGACCTTAATTTGTTTGAGTGATTTTTTGGGTGCAAAATATGAGTGAAAAACCTTTGGTGATTGATTATTTGATACTTCCACATTCACTTAGTGTGATTTGAATGTTTAATTTTGTGTGTGAATAGTGTGTTTGAACTTTTTACCATTCTATTCTTTGTGCATGAACTTCATGTTTTAATTTAGCTTTTTGCATTCAACTTTTATGAAGTGTGTATGAATTTATCATTCACTTAGTTTTGATCCTCTTATTGTGTTTGAATTTCAATCTTCATTATGCAAAGAGTGTATTGACATTTCCATTCATTGTGTGATTGCTCGTAGGTATGTTTTAACTTTGGCATTAATTTCCAAATGTGTAAAGTGTATGTTTGAACAAACTATGTACGGTGATACACCATATGTGTGTTTGTAATTTAGGATACGAGAACTTATATGTTTGCTTCATGCATGTTTGTATTACTTCACTTTATGTGGTTTGACTTTGAGCTAATTCTAGCATTCATCATGTGTGTGGAGTGCATTTTAAATTTGACACTCATTTTTCTTGAACTATGTGTTTGACATTTAATTTTGGCATTCTCTCTATGTAGTATGTTTGTACAAACTCCATGATTATGTGCACATTTGTTTTTGACATGTTCAAATTTAATTTTTTTACTTGATGGATGTTTGTAAAACTTTATGTCTTCTTTGAAGTGTAATATGCATGTGATTGTGAAATTTAATTCAGAAATCACTTTTTGTTGTGAATGATTGAAAGTTAATTTTTCCATTAACTTCTTGTGTTGTGCATGTTGAACTAAGTTTGGCATTCATTGTGTGTATGTATATGTGTGCTCACATATGTGTGAATGTAACTTATGTGCACACATGTACATGTGGATGTGTGAGTTAATTTTAGCACACTTTTGTGTATGTGTCAATAAATTTTATGTCAAGAGTGTTTGTAATTTTATGTCAAGAGTGTTTGTAATTTTACCATGTCTTATACCCTTGGTATTCACTTTATGTGTTTTTTACTTCGATATATTTGAGCTAAAGTTTTCATTTCATGCATGCTTGTACTTTGATATATTTGAACATAAGTTTTTAGTTCATGTGTATATGTTCTCACATTGTATGAATGAAGTAGAAATTTTGGTATTCACTTATGTGGTGAGTGTGTATTTCATTTATGTTTATACTTTTATATATTTAAACATAATTTTTAAGTTCATGTGTGTTTGTTCTAACTTTGTGTGAATGAAGTTTCATGTGTGTTTGTTTTGACTTTGTGTGAATGAAGAATGAATTTTGGCATTCCTTTTTTATTTAAGTAAATTATGTTTGAAAATTAATTTCATGTGCATTTTTGCTAACTTTGTGTGAGTGAAGTTTCCTATGTGCTTGTTACTTTATGTGAATGAAGTATGAACTTTGGAATTCCCTTTTCATTTGAGTGAATTGCGTGAAAGTTAAAATTTCTATTCATTTTGTGTGTGTTTTAAAATTACATTTTCTGTTCACTTTGTGTAATGTGTGTGTTTGAACTAACTTTCGCTGTCTATTCACTTTGTGTGTTTTTTGTGTTTGAACCAACTTTGTTATGCATTGTGTTTTTTTTTTTTTTGTGTGTGTGTGTGTGTGTGTGTGTGTGTGTGTGTGTGTGTGTGTTGCACATACATGTATGTGTATATGAAATTTAATTTTAGCCCTAACTTTTTAGTTTGTATGTGTGTGTGTGTGTGTGTTAACATATTCTATGTGAAATGTAGTTGGAAATTTGTTATGTTTTATAATTTTGACATTTGTTGTGTGTTTGTACTTTGAAATATTCGAAATTAATTATTTTCATGTATGTACTTTGATATATTTGAATGCATATTTTTATTTCATGTGTATTTGTACTTTGATATATTTAAACAAAGGTTTTTCCTTCACGTGTGTTATCATTTTGTGTGAATGAAGTATATTTGAATTTTGACATTCACTTTTAATTTTTGTGAATTATGTGTGTTTGAAAATTAATTTTGGTATTCACTTTGTGTTGAGTGTATGCTTGAAGTATCTTTGATATTCATTATGTGTAAAAATTAATTTTAGTATTCAATTTGTGTGGTGTGTTTGAACTAACTTTGGAATTTCTTTTGTGTGCATTTGTGCTTGAAGGAATTGTGATATTTGTGTTTGAATGAACTTCAACTTTCAATTTGCATAGAGTGTAAAAAATAAATTTGAAGTTCTGTATTGAATGTGATTGAAATATTTGACATTCTTTTTTTTGTGTATGAATGAACTTTGACTATTTTGTGTGGAGTGTGTCATGACCTCTTTCTAAATTGTTAAATACTATTACTTTGTGTGGATTATGAAAATGAACTTTGATGTACACTTTTTATGGAATTGTGATAGAAGGATATTTTTGTGTGCACACAAATGATTTTGGCTATTTTGTGTGGAGTGTGTTTGTGCTTGAAGGAATTGTGATATTTATCCATGTTTGAATGAACTTCAACCTTCACTTTGCATAGAGTGTAAAAATTAAATTTGATGTTTTGTATTGAATGTGATTGAAATATTTGGCATTCCTTTTTTATGTATGAATGAACTTTGACTATTTTGTGTCGAGTGTGTCATGACCTCATTCTAAATTGTTAAATACTATTACTTTTGTGTGGATTATGAAAATGAACTTTGATGTACACTTTTTTATGGAATTGTGATAGAAGGATATTTTTGTGTGCATGTACAAATGATTTTGGCTATTTTATGTGGAGTGTGTCATGACCTCATTCTAAATTGTTAAATACTATATGATATTTTATATAATCATTATTTAATCAATATGTGGCTTCATTCAAGGTCATAAAGTGACTTTTAACTTTTAGCTTGATAATAATAGTTTTTATTAGATTAAATTTGGGAAGGGCATGTACGTACCCATTTACAAAATGGCTATAGAGGCCAAGCGGACGAGGGGGGGCTCACGAGACATGAGACACCCAAAAAAGTAAAAAAAGAGCAATTACACAGAGACCAACAAGAGATGAAAAAAGAAAAACACAAAATAAAACCAATCATGGGATAGACTAGCTACTAGTCACCCAACAACTTAAGGCTATTAATGGCTTGCCATTATTTAGTAAGAAATTGGAGTTTCTCCTTAAAGGACAAAGGCCCCTTGTCGATATGTTGGAGAAGTAGAGTTGCCCCCTTTCTTTCCCTTCTTGGAATGACAAACATCTTTGTTGGCATATGGATGGGGCTCACGAGACATGAGACAGCCAAAAAAGTAAAAAAAAGGCAATTACACAGAGACCAACAAGAGATGAAAAAAGAAAAGCATAAAATAAAACTAATCATGGGATAGACTAGCTACTAGTCACCCAACAACTTAAGGCCATTAATGGCTTGCCATTATTTAGTAAGAAATTGGAGTTTCTCCTTAAAGGACAAAGGCCCCTTGTCGGTATGTTGGAGAAGTAAAGTTGCCCCCTTTCTTTCCCTTCTTGGAGTGACAAACATCTTTGTTGGCATATGGATTCTAGTGTTGTCATTGATGGCAACCTAAGTCATTATTCTGGTCTGTAGATCAAAATTTGTTCATACTGTCTGGTAGAGTGAAGAACAAGGGTATTACCGAAAGTGAGAATGAAGAATAGGGTATCCGTTTAGTATGTTGATCTGTATGCTTCACCAGATGATCGTTTTGAGTTGTGGATCTCAAGAAAGGTTGTTAAGTATCTATTTTATCTTATTGTTAAGTTTTGTGATGTCGCATTAATCAGCATGTAAGTTAGGAGATCTGAAAGGATGATTTTCTATTTATCAACTCATGGTGGTTGACTTAATGAATGTAACATGTCGCGGATGTAGAAGGAGTAATTGTTTAAATATTTTTGAGTTTGAGCATTTTGTTTTGGGTCCCAACATAGCATTAGCCAACCTTGATGGGTATGCATCAAATATTTAATGTGGATTGAGTCGACTATTGGAAAATATTTTTATTTTGCTGAAGCCAACATAAAGTAACTAAATCCTTGATAGCAGATATATATATGAGTTTGGGTAATTCATTTTGGTGTGTGGATGGGTGTGAAGAGCAAAGCAAATGTGTGTGCAAATATCAGAAGATCAATTGAGAGAATTTTGCTTATGCAAAAGAGGATTTTTGTGAAGCGAATTAAGGCAGAGTAGAGCGAAGTGCAGAATCCGACAAAAGGTCCAGAATTTGATCAATGAGCCTAACTGGAATTGTAATCATACATTTTTAGATGTTATCTTCTCAGTTCACCCTTTTGTTGTAATCCAAATCTTTTGTAAGACAGTGAGCCTTCCTTCTTTTGAGAAGTGAGTTCTAGGTAGTGTGCCTAAATGCAAGTGCATTCTCTTTTTCTCCATACTTTTAACAGAGTATAAATTATGGATTAATCTCCACCGTGGCTTTTCCCCTACCAGGTTTTCCACATAAAAATCTTGGTGTTGTGGTGTTTTGATTGTTTCCTTCATGTGCTTGCATCTTTACTTTTGATGAAATGTTGTAAATGGTTTAAGATTTGGAATTAAATTTAAATATTGTTGAACACTGATTCACCCCTCCCCTCTTAGTGTTCCTTGAGTCCAACAATCTTGACTGTCATCACCAACCCTTTTGTCATGGCTATTATGAAGCTCCTACTAGAACACTTGGATGGTGACCATAGTATTTTTAATGGTTTCTTTGTTGTTGTCCATGATTTCCCTCAAGCACTAGAGGGTTTTATCTTGATTGCTACACATGGTAGCCACTTCCTCTTGTAGCTTCACCCTATCTTCCTCAATGCCAACCAATGTTCAAAGTTCATCAACCTCTTTCTCCTAATTGGCCCATTTATCAAAAAACTTAGCAAGGGAAATTTGAGCATGCTCCCCCTTAAAAATTTTGAGAACTAATTGAAAATCAGTTTTATTTTTTCATTACATGTAGAATGGAGTCTAGTTTATAAAAATGCAATTTGTTTCAAAATTCAATGAATGAGTAAAAATCTATGCTAAACTAGCACATGTTGGTTTTGACCAAAAATAGAAGCACTAGAACAAGAGAAGTTATGGATGAAACCTTAACATAATCAAAATATTAAAAAAACTATATGGTTATATAGGTAAGAGAGAGTCTAACATCATCATGTTTTTTTATAAACTTGTATGAAGGATGTGTAAACCTAATAGTTAGCATGACAAAAAATGTTTGAAATTTTGTTATCCTTTTATAAAATCATGTCCTTGGCATGAAATGGTCATCCCTTTGGATTGATATTTCCTAATGCAGAACATTTGGTTAGCGCCAAATTTGGTGCTCACCAAATTCATTGCATTAACAAAAAAACAAACTTTGCTTTCTCTTTATATCTCTCTCCGCCACCTTGATAAGGCTTAAAGTTTATGGTTTATGATTGATGATGGATAGTCAAGGTTTTACCTTTCACTCCTTCTCTACCTCCTCTCTTAACCAAAACTTACCCTACTCTCTCTCAACCTTGTATAGGTCTCTTCCACCTTCTCTACCTTGTCTTCTGTCCTTAAAGTTTAATGGTTGATGGTTGAGGGAATAAGGTTTAAAGTATAGGGTTGAGGGATTAAGGTTGAGGGTTTAATGTATAAGGTAGAGGGTTGAGGGATTATGGTTTAGGGTTTAAGGTATAGGGTTGAGGGATGATGATTGAGGGTCTAATGTATAGGGTAGAGGGTTTACAGTGAGGGTTTAAGGTTGAGGGATTAGGGTATACGGTTGAGAGTTTAATATATAGGGTAGAGGGTTGAGAGTTGAGGGTTTAAGGGTCGAGGGTTGAGGGATTAAGTGTTTAAGGGTTGAGGGTTGAGAGATTAGGGTTTAAGGTATAGGGTTGAGGGTTCAAGGGTTGATGGTTTAAGGGTTGAGGGTTGAGGGTTGAGTGTTTAAGGGTTGAGGGTTGAGGGTTGAGTGTTTAAGGGTTGAGGGTTGAGGGTTTAAGGGCTAAGGGTTGAGGGATGAGGGTTTAAGGGTTCAAGGGTTGATGGTTTAAGGGTTGAGTGTTTAAGGGTTGAGGGTTGAGGGTTTAATGTATAAGGTTGAGGGTTGAGGGTTGAGGTTTGAGGGATTAGAGTTAAGAGTTTAGGGTATAGGGTTAAGGGATTAGGGTTTAAGGTATAAGGTTGAGTTTTTAATGTATAGGGTAGAGATTTGAGGGTTGAGGTTTTAAGGGTTGAAGGTTGAGGGATTAAGGGTTTAAGGGTTGAGGGATGATGGATGAAAATGTACACCTTTACATTTACACACTATGTTTGCATACCCTTAATTAATTGGACTTAATTAAGCCTTTATTAGCCCAATTAAGCATTCACAAGCCTAATTAATTTTGTTTCTTGAAAGGGAAACTCATATTTAAACAATGCATACACTTAATTACACATCTTGGAAAATGTGTCCTTGGTTTAGGGCCTTGGACCCATTCGCCCAAGGGTGAATGGGTACTCCTTAAGTCTTGGATCCCATTTTTAAATACATTTTTGGTGGTATTTTAGTGATCTAAATTCAAATTGCAAAGGTCAACTTGTGGTGTTTAATTTTTGGGTAATTAAGGAAACACCTATAAATGCAAGGTTATTTTACCAATTTCTAATCCTAAGCAATCTAGAACTTCAAGGGATCAATTACAAGAGCAAATATTATTGTCAAGAGCATTAAAGAGTAGATTTATCAATCACCTACAACAACATTCAAGATCCTATCATGATGTCAAGATTTATGTTCACGCATGTCTTTGGAGCTAACATTGTGATGTAGGTTTCAAGCATTCAAACATCAAGATGTATCAAACAATCAAGCCATTTCATGCAAGATCAAGACCTTGGAGAGATGTGTTTGTCTTTAGTCCTTTAAGGGTAGCCATTAAGGGTTTGGTGAGTTGTGACATAACATTGTTCATTCATCAATTACTTCATTTTATCATTATTTCATTATCAAGGTTTAATTACCAAATTGAGGTTTGACTAAGGCAAACCCCTATTCACCAAAAACAAAAAAAAATTCCCTCTCTTTGTATGTGCATATTTACTGGTGAAGAAGGATTGAGGATTGTTCAAAAGTGCAATTTTGCAAAGTTGTCAAAGTTGTCATCGAAGTTGTCGACATGGAAACTCACCTACATGTTTTATTTTTGGCTTCTCAATAGTGAAACCTAGGAAAATCATAAGTTTAGATCTGGGATTTGAGGACTACGAAAATAATTTTTAGACCTTTGTACAGAGACCCATTCGCCCCTAGACGAATGTCCTTCAACAGAGTTTGAAACCCACTTTTGGAGCCAGGTAAACACAATCCTAACCTTCTCAGATCTACTAGTTAATTATTGTTTATGATAGTATTATCATAATACTTTATATTTCGAGTTTTAGATCTCATAGGTTTGATTGTTAATGCACTTTTATTCTTCTCCCAAAACTACTTTTCAGTCATTTTTGTCATAAGTTAAGGCAACATAGTGTCAAAACCTAGGGTTGACTCATCTTGAGGGTTGTAAGTCAATTCTAATCATTTGTGGAACCATCCCTCTTCCTAATGAACATGGAAAAGGTGGATTTGTGATTAAGTGGACACCCCCTTTTGCTTTGGGCATAGGTCCCTCATTACACATCCCATTTTTAGGTATCCACATACCCTCCCCCTTTTCTGTATGTTTCAAGGTTTAAGGTATAGGGTTGAGGGATTAGCGTTGAGGGTAGTGGATTGAGAGTTTAAGGGTTAAGGCTTGAGGCTTGAGGCTTGAGGATTTATGGATATGGATTAGGGTTTAAGGGTTGAGGGTTGAGGGATTAGGGTTTAAGGTATAGGGTTGATAGATTAGGGTTGAGAATTTAATGTATAGGGAAGAGGGTTTAAGAGTTTAAGGGTTTAGGATTTTGAGGGTTTAAGGGTTGAGGGATTAGGGTTTAAGGTATAAGGTTGAGGGATTAGGGTTGAGGGTTTAAGGATTAGGGTTTAAGTTATAAGGTTGAGGGATTAGGGTTGAGGGTTTAAAGGTTTAAGGGTTGAGGCTTGATGGTTGATGGTTTAAGGGTTGAGGGTTTAGGGATAGTGATTAAGGTTTAAAGTATAGGGTTGAGGGTTTAATGTATAGGGTAGAGGGTCTAAGGGTTTAGGGTTTAAGGTTTGAGGGTTTAAGGGTTTAGGGTTTAGGGTAGAGGGTAGAGGGTTTAAGAGCTTAAATGTTGAGGGATTATGATTTAAGGGTTAAGGGTTGAGGGATTAGGGTTGAGGGTTTAATGTATATGGTTAAGGGTTAAGGGTTTAAGGGTTGATGGATTAAGGGTTTAACGTTTGAGGGTTTAAGGGTTGAGGGTTGAGGGTTGATGGATTAGGGTTAAGGATTTAATGTATAGGGTAGAGGGTTTAGGGTTTAAGATATAGGGTTGAGGGATTAAGATTGAGGGTCTAATGTATGGGGTAGAGGGTTTACAGTTGAGTGTTGAGGGTTGTGGATTTAGGTTTTAAGGTTTAATGGTTGAGGTTTGAGGGGTAGAGGGTTTTAGGGTATATAGTTGAGGGATTAAGGGTTTAAGGTTTGAGGGTTTAAGGTATAGGGTTGAGGGATTAGGGTTGAGGGTATAGGGTTAAGGGATTAGGGTTTAGGCTTGAGGCTTGAGGGTATAATCCTTCTTTTCCTCTCTATCCCTCCTTAGCCATCTCTACATCTCTCCCCCCATTCCTTCATACTTTGCGAGGTCTCTCCCACTCTTCTCTCTCCCTATCTGTGTAGGGTCAAGGCTTTCAAAATTACAAATTATCTATATAACACATTTGGTGCTTGCCAAATTGAATGGTTATTTTGTAGCACATTTGGTGCTTACCAAATTGAAAAGTTATTTTGTAGCACATTTGGTACTCAAATTTGGCAAGCGCCACATGGCCTTTTCCAAAAAATAATAAAAAAGGTACTTGACCCATGATATAGGTCCATAATTCTCTACCTTTTTCTAGTTATGTGCTTTCTCTGATAAGCAAACACCTTTTTTATATAGTTGAGTTGTGGTAACATATTATGCTTGCTCCATCACCTTTTGAGCACCAATTTGCTTGTTGGACAACATAGAAGAGGATAATTTGAAGTTTCTACATCATATTTGATTATCTCAGGTAATATATTCATTTTTGTAGAATTGAAATGCTTATATTGAGTATTTTTTTTAGTTTTGACAATATAGACCATTCCTTTCATAATTTTATTAATCATAATAATTTTACATAAAATTCAACATTGAATAAGATGGAAGTTGCATAAAAAAGTTAAATTTTTAGGAGTTTGAAGAAAAAAATGAAAAACATGACATAATTTAGATGAATTCATGTAAACTTAAATAAAGGATTTCAACTTAACACAAACATGCTTATGTATTCCATTTTCATTGCTTATAGTAGTCCATTTCAATCATGGTTAGTAGAATTCACTCTTTTTCATTGTAGCTAGAAGGATTTTATGTAAAGGGTCTAGTGATATACCATTAATTTTTGAGTTTTATTTGAAGCTTATGACATAGTGTATATTTGATCGATTTGTATGGGTTTCTTACTTGGTTATAAAGAACTACCACTACCACCCCTTTGTCACCACATCCACTATCAATAGATCATTCCTATTGGAACACAACAATCTACTGAGATGGGGGTGAATTAGTAGATCACTTAAAACTTAGCCCTTAGTCAATATTGCAAATTAATTCCGTAAGTCCTGGACACAAATTTACTAAATAAGCAAAGAGATAGACATGCATACACAAAATCCCATAACACATGATATATGTGGAAAACCCAAGATGGGAAAAACCATCGTGACAAATGTTGCTTGAGACTACTGCTCAAATTCAATGTCACAATAAAATCTTTTGTTATAATGTTTAAGGGCACCAACCCTAAGGAGACACTAGTCCCCTGATTTAGGAGCACCAAATCCAAGAAAGTACCAACTCCCTACATTGAGCACTAACTCAGTTATTTGATGGCACCAACTAATCAGATTTACAATGACAAATATATATATTTATTACACTTCAATGTTGCAACTGCGCAATACTTTGTTGCATTCTTTCCAACTCACTCTTTGTTGTTGATGTTTCAATCTCAGCAAAGCATACCTCTGCTTTTCTCTTCTCTTCTTTCTCTACTCTACACTTAGAACATTCTATGTTCTATTGTGTTGCACCTTGAATGTAAACCCAAAATTATGTTCTCCTTTTTTGTTTGGGTTTCACTCTATCAGGATTAGTGCATTCTTTGTCTACTGCACTACACCCTCTCTTCACACTCTACCTCTATTGAATATTCTACAATACATAACTCTATTATGCACTTTCTATCACTGCAGACTATTCTCTCTCACACACACTTCACTTGCAAATACCACACTTCAACAATATTTGATTGTCTTCCTTTTTCCTTGACTCCATTGATCTGCAATCTCTACCTCAAGATGTGCACCACTGTCTAGATCATCTGCCATCCTCTATTAAGGTTTCCTTCACTTGTTGAAATCTCCAACAAGTTGCTAGTGTGTCGAGCCACATACACACTATACAAATTCGTTGAATATGTTAAACTAGACAACCTACAAAACCGTAAACCTAGAATACATTAAATGCATTCTCTTGACTATGTGATCCAATTATGATCTCGATCACCTCTAGAATTTATGCCACCATATTGAAGATCAAATCTTCATTTACATGGTTTTAAGTGTAGTTGGACGAATTAAATTCATTCACTGTGTCGGATACCGGTTCAAATCTGCATTCATACACAACTAGTTGTTTGTGATCTTTAAGTTTAAACCTGAGCTGTCAATTTACTTCTTCATGCCATGATCTAATGGATCTCCGTTCACTGCTAATCATTAAAACACCACCACCAGATCAATCTTCTTTAAACCAACATCATTGATCTTCACTAACTGGTGATCACCATTAGATCAATCGCCAAATAATCTGCACCATAGATCTTCTTCATACACTACTTTCCATGGTAAGGGTCCACCATGAGATGCATCCACATCATCGCCACACAACTCACACCAATTATGTGAATTGGAATATTGTTTCATCAAAAAGACTTAAAATCACTCACTCCGATAACTAGAGGTCTCTTCGATCAACTTCATTTGTTCACCACCATTGATCAAATTCAATTTGATCTCCATCGTCGATCTTCTACATACACTGCTTCCAATCATCCTTCACCATCTAGACATGCTGACATCATACACTACTGGCTTCTATCAAGTGGGTAGTCCCCATTGGCCACATGTCATCCTTGTTAGTACCATGCAGTAAAAAACACCTATGTGACATGACATGTTAGTCAATCACATGCCACCTCTTGTCCTCACATGTCACAATTCACCATCGTCACCTCCCTATCGGGTCCCACTAAGGTTATCATCTGACTTTTGTAGTGTCGAAGGGATCCTTGTTACATTCTATCGATATTCATCTTTCTCTTTGATAGGGTGCCTTTCTTGTGTCGAAGGGACTAACATTTTGGTTTCGTCGATATGTATCTATCTCCCCAATGAGATGCCTTCGAATTTGCACCATTCCTTGCTATATTGCTGGCCCAAAAAATCTTAGCAAATTGGTGGACTATCACCATGTGTCATCTACATCATCACCACACAAGCTTCCATGTCACACCTTTTGTAGCTTCATCCTTCATCCAGTCCCATTGCAAGCTTTGTCTGATCATAAAGACTTAAACACAACCGTTGATCAAGTTTATCACATATAACCTTTGTCGATGCAAACATTTGTTGCCACCTGTCAATGTGACATCACCTTCCTTTGTCATCTTTCACTTAATCTAGTCCCTCCATACTCACTATGAACATCGTTCGATATCAAAGGCTTGATCTCCACCGTTAATCAAGTTGTCATTGCCATGTCGAAGGGACACTAAAACTACTCACTCCAATATGCAAAATAATCTTCGACCTTTCCACCAGATATGTCGTGAAACTATCTCTTCAAAATTTCATTGTCACTTTGATATGCTTATGGGTCATTTCCTTGAAAGGACTCTAAACCATCTCCTCTCGATATGGTGTCTTCTCCCCGATGTATCTTGCAGCCTCAATCACCACCATCGATCTCAAAGGCATGATCATGATCGTTGATCATCTTCTCACCATCTGCATTGAAGGGACTTCAAAGTGACTTTTATCGATATGGTATAGTCTCCCTAATATGAACACATAGACTTCGCCAAACTAGAGCACTAGGCAAAGGGGTTGATCACAAAATGAATTTAATGACATAAGTTATGACTTATATGACCGGTTACCTCCAGTAGGCAATCAATAAAAAAACAAAAAACTTATTAGAGTGCCATGACTGCAAAAACCTTAGGGTTTATTTGCAAACCCTAGTTCTGAATAAGAGAATAAATAAATCGATTTTGAGCATCGAATACATCATCTGAATTTTCAAATTATATATCTAGAATGCACTCAAAAAACCCACATCGAATCAGGACTCCATTTTTTTCTTTAGACTCCTAGAAGAATCTTCTGCAGTAACATGTCAATTGTGCATTACAACAATGCAACATTCAAAGAAAATTTTGCAACATGCACCACATCTTCCTGAACTAGATCCACATCCTCTAATCTTTATAACATCTAGGCACACCACTAAACTACCCTCTTACAACACTAACATCTTTTGTCATCATGCCAATATCTCCCTATAGGATCAATTCCTTCTTACTTCTGACCTCTCCTATGACATCACTGACACCTTTTGCATTAATTCCAACATCCTCACTTATAGGATCGGTCCCATCTCACCTCTAATCCCTCTTTTGACATCAACTCCATTTCACCTCTGGTCTCTCACTTTAACATCAATGACAATAATATGCCAACAATTCCAACCATTTTCTTGATGATGTGTTCTTATAACTTCACTATAACTTCATTTGCATCACCAAAAAAATATAATTTTATTTAACTTGAATACACTTATAGGAAGATCCTACCAAAGTTAATTCCATTCCTAACATTATGTGCCATCATTATTCATAATTGTAATTATTATCTGCATTAATGTCATTGGCCAATAAGAGTCATTTGTGTCATTTTCTCATTATGTTCTCAAGAGTTATAGGTGAATAGCTAGCTTAAGATAATTTATGTTTAATGTATCTCTAGAGTTATAAACCTAGTGATTAGAGATCAAGTGATATTAGAGCTCCAAATTTTTGGTTATGTCATATTCAATAAGTGTACAAATGATTAGATATGATCCCCCCCTTGTTCCATTTAATAAGACCTTGACAATCAGCCATGTGAAACCGAGCTAGAAGATGATCAACGATGAGCTAGAACCATGCAGCTAGCCATCTCCTTAAGGGTTCTATTCTTCCTCTCAGCTACACCATTCTGTTGTGGAGTGTATGCAACTGAATGTTGAAGAGTAATCCCCTCAAGAGTACAAAATTCCTCAAGTCTATTGTTCACATATTCCCTTCCATTGTCTGTGCGAAGAATCTTGACTTGCTTCCCTGATTGCTTCTCAACATGAGCCTTGAAGGAAAGAAATCTGTCAAACACTTCACTCTTGTGATCAAGAAAGTAGACCCATGTGAAGCGAGAGTAGTCATCAATGAAGGTGAGGACATAGCGAGCCTTGCTAAATGATGGCACTGGAAATGGACCAGCTACATCACTATGAACCAACTGAAAAACTTGTAAAGCTCTCCAAGACTTCCCTTTCTCAAACTTCTCTTCTGGATGCTTACCCATGGAACAACCTAAACAAACACCTTCTGAAAAGCTGATTTGAGGTAGTCCTGTAACCATAGCCTTGGAGCTAAGCTGCTGAAGATAGCGGTAATTGTTATGTCCAAACCGCTCATGCCATAGCTTGCTTTCTGAATTTGAATGAGTGAGCAAAGCTATAGAAGGAGACTTAGGTGCAAAGTGGGAGAATGAATAAAGCCATGTGTTGTGATTGGCTTGTCCCACTGCAACCAAGGCATCATCCTTAAGTTCTTTGACCACAACTGAATCTGGTAGAAACTCAACTTTCTTGCCATCTCCAAAGTGAGTGATTTGGTAGATTGAGAGAAGATTGGCACTCAAGTTAGGAACATAGAGAACATTCTCAAATGCTCCATTATCCATGGCAACCAAACCTTCACCTTCAACTTCCACTTGAGTATCATCTCCTAGGAAGATGTGAGGTACCTTAGATTGCTCCAAAGAAGAAAACTGTTCCCTTGAAGAACCCATATGATGAGTGGCACCTGAGTCAAGTATCCATTGCTGTGAAGAACCTGAAGTAGCCACAAATGCTTGCCCTTTTCCTTTTGATTGTGAGGAAGTGGAAGGAGATGAATCCTTCTTCTTTTAGGCAGATGGAAAATTGATGTTATTCTTCTTGATGATGTTTGTCAACTCATCAATTTGCTTAGTGTGGCAATGATGCTCATCATGACCAACCCTCTTGCAATATGAACAAGTTGGTCTCTCCTTCTTGTTTGAATTTCCCTTCTTGGGAGAAGATGTAGAATTCCCTTGTTTTGGAGAGGATGATTGTGCTTTATCTTGTTGGTTCTTTGGATTAGATTGCTTCTGCTTCTTATTGGAACCCTTTCCTTGAGTCCCTTGATTCCCTTGATTAGCCACCAAAGCTTTGGACTTTGAAGACTTGAGAATGCCCATGCTTACCAACTTTGCTTGTTCTAACATCAACATTTTTGTAAAAGCATCAAATGTAGGCATAGTGAAAGAACTACCTACTATCAAGCGATGGGTTTGGAAGCTAGAAACAAATGCTGCATATTTTGATGGAAGTTTTCCCAACAAATTGTAGACCAACTGTGCATCCTTCTTATCAATGCCACAATCCTTAAGTTGTGCTCTTAGCTCATTTGCCTTAGTGACATAGTATTGGATTGTATCAAAATTCTTGGGATCTAACATTGTGAGATCATTGTCAAGCTGATAACCTTTAATCTCATCAACTTGGCCATACAATTGACCAAACTTTTCCCAAGCTTCTTTAATTGTTTTACACTTATCAATTTGAAAGATTAGATCTTTTGATACATATTTCCTTAATGTTCCAAGAGCCATAGTATTTTTAGTGATCCAATCCAATTGAGCAGCAGGATCAACTTTAGGATCAGATGGTGCAACAACAGTTCCATCAATATAATGAGTTAATCCTTTTTCCATTAACTTGCTCCATGCATCAATTTTCCAAGAAGCATAATTATGTGGAGTTAACAAGGGAAACTTAGGAGAACCCATAGCAGCAAAATAAAAGAGAACAAGATAGAGAGAGAGGCACAAGCACTCAAGACACCCCCCCAAATTCACTCAATCAAAGAACCCCCCCCAAAAAGATGATTTGGCACTTTATAATTAGTGCGTGTACAATGGCCACTTGCAAGCCAAGCAAAGTGGGCTTCTGATTTTCAATATTTTACAACAGCCTTAAGTAGGCTACAACAGACTCAAATGACTGATACAAAAGACCAAACTAAGATCTTATCTTTACAAATGCCCAAAATAGGCCAAAAATGACCAAGTGCTGAAAGTACAATTTCTGATCACAATTACTACAAATTGATAGCACCACTATGAAATTCAGAAAAAACCATGCACTTTAAAAAAAAATGGCACTTGAAAAGTAGTTCGTATGAGCCTGAACGGAGCCCCGGAAGTTGCAAAAACGGTGACAATCGAGCAATATCTGAGACAAATCCAATTTTCTGGAAAATCCATGCACCAAAATCAGAAAATAACTTCACCACTGCGATGTACACGAAAAATTAGCCCAAATAAAAAAAAATTGTACCAAAAAAGGCCTCAAAATGACCAAGATATGAGCCTCTTAAGTTGAACTGCAAAATTAAAAACTCAATCCGTGAGGGGGTCAAAATTTTCAAAAGGCAGGATGACGCAGTGCTGACGTCATCAGTTTACGACATTAAATTTGACGGCCGTATGCCCGTCACGCGCTAAGAGAGCTTAAATTTGATGACCGTATGCACGTCACGATCTGTCGAAAAAATTCGCCGGAATATGCGTTGTACGTGCGGAATCTTTTCGTAGCCTGTGCCGGAATATGCGATGGAATATTCCGATATGCCGTTCCCCTGCCAGAAATGGTAAACATCGCCGGGTTTGGAAAAAGCGACCGCTAGAGTTTTTTTAAAAACGGCGCCGGTGGAGGGTGACGGGACCCGTGGGGTTTGTGCCACGTGGAGCCCGCCGCGGGTACGATAGTACCCTGTGGTACTGAGTCCGCAGACTTTGTTTGCGGGCTTGTTTAAAAAATTTCCTTTTTTTTTTTTTTATAAAATAAAACTTTACAAATAAAAAACTGCGAATACAAATGATTTTTTTTTAATTTTTTGAATAATATTTTTTAAAAAAATTTCGCAGAAAAATATATATATTTTTTTGAAAATAAATCGTACCGACGCGTAGGTTGGCCATACGGCCGGCCTGCTAATTTTTTTTTGCCTCGACGGACAACTTGCTCCGATTTGGATGATTTGGCAGTCGATTTATAGGTTCTTGGGCCTTCTGAGCACGATGGCGAGGTCCTTTTCAGCTGAAAATGCTTCGAAGAGGTAGCTAGCTCCTAGATCTGGCAACTACCTCCGATCTTCAACTCTTTGCAAATTTGGCCTCCAATGTCCAATTGAGACGAAACAAAAGGCAAATCTGACTATCTCGGACACTCCGGATGCAATGGCGAGCTCAGATCTGATGCAACAAGCTCCCAAAATGCACCTGCAACACAAGGCCAAAGATGGAACCCTCTAAGTATCTCTCCAAATGACTAACTAAAGGCACTCCAAAAGCTCTGATACCATGTAAGAATTGGCTATGAAGGTAGCCACCCAAGATCTAGAGGCCTAATAGAAAGCACAAGCATAAGAGAGATAGAGACAAGATGACAAGAATAAACTGTATTCTATCAATATGATAGAATGTAATGAGCTAATAGTACATAGGAGACCCCTTGGATATATAGCCAAGGTGAGAACATAGAAGGGCATAAGATTATGACAAGTGTCGTAATCTTATGACATGAGACAACTATGAAAAGTTATCACTCCACCTAAAGTGGAAAGGTAATAATGTGATAATCACCACAAAAGGTGGATCTCCCACAAAAGGTGGAGAAATAATCACAAGATGTGTCCACAAAAGGTGGAAGTGATAAGGTATGAGATGTCAAGTCCACAAAAGGTGGAAAATCTCCAACAACCTCCTATGTGGTCCCTAAGTAAACTTAACTAAGGTGTAATCAAGACCTAGGACAAGGTACAAAACATTTAATTACACCAACACTACCCTTTCTCCATTAGCTAAATATTTTCCTTTGCTACTAACATAGATTAATTGCCTTTCATTGATTTTTAACAGTTTATATAAAAATAAACAAATTGATTCACTCTAAATTGGCTAGAATATAGGTGGATTTGGAGATTTCAAAAGGATTGAGAATACCATATTTATCCTAGAAACCATCACTATAAGGAAGAATTAAAAACACTATATTTATCCTAGAAACCCTCTCAAGAGAGAAAAATATAGATTGTGGTAGTGGAAAAAATAGGTTGTGACAGTTGCAATTTCCTACTACTTATATTATATAGCAATTGTCATACTCAATGAGTGTACAAATGATTGGCTACAATCTGCCTCTTGTTCCACTCAATAAGACCTTGGCTATGGATGTAATTTCCCCCTTC
The DNA here is from genome assembly GCA_007258455.2 of Sequoia sempervirens. NCBI lineage: Eukaryota > Viridiplantae > Streptophyta > Pinopsida > Cupressales > Cupressaceae > Sequoia > Sequoia sempervirens. The sequence continues at coordinate 26,318 of VDFB02287051.1, forward strand.
CTCCATTAGTTGCATATTTGTGTTTGTTGCTACACTCCTTTCCTTTGCCTCCCATCTCTTTGAAATACTACATAAAATTGTTATGTTTAATTCTAAAAGAAGAATCTAAACAATATTAAACTGTTCCCTATTCCATCAATCATAGAAGGAACAATATGAAAATTTTCCTCCCATTGCACTTTTACGAATTTCTCTCTCAAACTTGTTGTTGTACCTATTAACTCTTAAAGTTGCACCCTTATCAAGTTGCAGAAACTTGATACCTTAGAGAAACATGGGAACTTTTGCAGAGGTTATGGGTCACCTAAAAATAGAAAAGAACCTCTGGAGGAGGATGGCTTCCTAGGAATATCACCTAAACTATTAATTTGATAGGGAAAAGGGTAAGAATATTCTTGCATTAAAAAAAAGGTGAAAATAATGATAAAACTAGGTGATACACCAAACTATTAAGAGCTATGAAACACTAGGATTGTCAAACACTTGGTTACTTTTGATGAAAACTGAAAATAAATAGCCTGCTAGTGTAAGTTTATGCATAAATATTTCATGAACAGGTCTATTCTACATATATTCTCAAGAAGGAAAGACAAACTTTCAAAAACTAGAGGCTTCTATGCAATTTTGAGACACAATTCATAACCTGCATACTCCTTTTGCAAAAAGGCATAAAATGAGACAAAGTTAAAGGATAAATAAATTCTCACAAAAAAATCAATCAATCACCTAAAATGCACAATGCTTTGTAAGAAACAAGAAGATAAATGTATTCTTCAATGATCTCCACGGTAAAAATCTATATTTCACACTCCAAAATAAAGAGTTACAAAAGATGCTCAAAAACTATTGCAAAGGACTATACTAGTCACAATCTCTAGAAAGTTTGCATAATTAGAACCAAGTCCAAATGAGTTACAAATGTGACTAAGTAGTCATCTCCAACAACTTGGGTTAGATGCACATAATTATCCTAGAATATAGCTCCTAAATCATCTCCAAAAAGGATCCAAATGGCTAAAAAAGTCATGCAAGACTTAATCAAACCATAAAAGCCACTCACAAGTGTCTCAAACTGAGTCAACATGCCTAAATTCCCTCCAAGTGTCTCTCAACCTCCGAAAAAGCAACTAAATGCTCCCTATATGCTTGGCATATGTTGGCAACTAAAAATCAAGGACCCCTTGTTTGTGGCACGCCATCAACTCAAACAAATCTCCATTTCCCTTTATAACTTGATCATAATAGCATATGCTCCTATTTGTGTTGAAGTCAAAACATATCTCCTTGCCTTCTCAATGTGATACGTTGCAAAGCTTCCATGATTTATTCATTTTGAGCACATGTTCTATCTCTTTGCATTTAAAGGTAAATGTTTTGAATTAAATGATTTATAATTCATCATTTAAACCCAAACATTTTACAACATAAAGTGAATGCAAAAAATAAGGGAAGAGAGAAAGTCTTTAACTCCAATATTGTTATGCATTGAACACCACTATATTTCTTGCATTAAAGGAATACTAAGTCAAAAAGATTTATAACATATCTTTAAGACTTATCATTTTACAATATAAATCATGCAAAAAATAAAAAGATCCTAACCTCCAACGTAAAAAGAAATGGTCAAGGTGACCATACACTTGTAAAGTGGAAAGTTTTAAAACCTAAGTCATAAGACTTAGTCTTTATGGAAATATACAAGAGGAAAGTAGCATTCATCATAAATTCCTATGAAAGCATTTTAATTGATACTTATTTGTGAAAATAAAAACAAAAATGCCACATTACCATCGATCCTATTAGGGTTGTCAAACCTAAATCAAATAATGCATTTTCCTTCATTCATTTTGTGAGGAACTTCTTGAAGAAGTTACGACACTAGTGAGGAGGGTTTCTTTGGAGCTCGAGCTTTCTGGAGACCATAGAGGCATTTCTATCTCTTCTTCTGAAATTCAGGCTTCCTTGTGCCTATAGCTGCCATTATTGAGCTGCTAAAGATTTTGTTGGAGGATTTCTGGAAACAAATTGAACTAGGTAAGATCTATTATACAAAAAACACATTTTAATCATTTCTTGTAAATGAATATATTGTATCGAGCTCTGCAATATAGAAAATATGTGCATTTTTTGTTTCTCTGTGCTTCACAAGAATTTCTTGTATTTATGAACTCTAATGCACACACAAGCCACAAGTCTTCTTGGATATTCTTTAGTTGTTTACTTCCATGGCCATGGCCATTTGGGTAAAAAATTTTTGAGTTGATTTAAGCTCGACCTTAGGGTTTGTATCTTTTGTAGATTTCTAGAGACTTTTTCACTTAATGGTCATTTTAGGTCACTTATATCTCTCAAAATATCTGTATATTTCATGGAATTTTTATATTTCCATGTTTAAGCTTTGCATTTTCCAAATTTCTTATGGTTGTGTTGTCTGTCAACCAGCAATGTCAAAATCTCCTTCACTATAATAAGATTGTGCAAAATTATAATATGAATGAGACTTAATGAGATGTCTCAGTCGGTTGAAATAGGGGGCTATATTAGTTATTGCACCACAAGAAAAACCTTGTGAGGAAAAGAAAAAGGGTTTTCTAAATGATGATACCATTACCTAGTATGGGTACAAACACTCAACAATTTAAAAATAAAAATAAAAATCATGAACACTATCTTTTCCACTTAAAACCCTTACCTTGTGTAGGATTGTAGGCCATCTTAAGATGGCCCAATATTTCTATTCTTTCATGAATTCTTTCCCTCTTCATGACTCTCAGACTTCTATAGATTAATAACTGTTCATCATGAATATGCTATAGTCATTTTATCTTATATGAAAAATACATCTCCACTGACATACTTTGATGCTTGAACTGTCCTACTCAATGATAATGTATTTTCTAGTAGATTGAATATTATTCTGACACATTCCTTCTAAACTTAAATTTGATCAAACTAATCAGGCAAGAATACCCCTTTTTGCAAGATTATCTTTAAAACAACCTCTACAGTATATCCTTATCATGATGTTCACTTAGTCATAAATGACTATACTTGATGAAGATCATAACTGTTCCCTATTAATGTAATGAGGTCTATCATTGTCATGCTAAGATTGAGATCTTTATATGTGACTTGAAGTTCCATTAAGCAGTGGCTTTTTACTTAAACTAGTGAATTTATCAATTCACTGTTGTGAATGATAAACCTTTTCTTAATTAGACTACCATGAAATGAGGAATATCTCTGTCTTTGTTCCTTTGCAAAATGTTGTGAATCTTTTCTTGTGATCTGCACTAGTGTTGTAGTTCCAATTTAAGTTCTTAATACTCACTATTTTGATGAGAAAACATTGTTATTGTAATCTGCATTGAATGCATTGAAATGCACCTTAAAAAAATATGTGCATATATAATGAGCTAGGCTCAACCCTCGTGGGAGCCACATTTATCCCACTCATTTGTTCTAAAAATATGATTGCACCTGTAGTTGCACATGAAGCAAACAAGTTAGAAAAATATGCATACTTTGATGTGATATCTCGATGACTTCAGTGCCTTCTTTGATATATTCAACATATGGATGTTCCTATTTAATGCATTTCCTATTTAATGCACATCGAGACTAACTTATGGATGGATAGGTTAATGTCCATGTATGGTGTATGACCTTTCATTGCTTAGAACATAGTTCTAACCCACTGCTTACCATCCTATGTAGGAAACCATAACACTAAGGACTAGAAGGAGCTATGAGGAGCAAGGCAACATTAACAGAAACTAGACCAACCAACAAGAACCAGTCATTAAGGCAATGACTAGTTATCCTCCCTAGATGTCTTCCTTTAAACATTTACTTATTCATGTATAACTTAGTCTTGATGTATATTGAATAGGCAAAGTCAGTTTTCACAACTTGTGTGAAAGACATGTATATTATTACATTCAATAAAGATTTCATTTTTCCGAAAAGATTTGTACAATCTTTCTATGTTTCATACATTTATATAAATGTAATGATTTTAAATTCTTGCAATCTTTTGATGTTATTTCATTTGTATAATTGAATGCAACATAGGGAGGTTAAAAATGTACCATTTGTATGAAATTTTAGAGGGTTCTACCTGATTGAACATGTAGGTGAAAATCAGGGAACAGTCCCTTCTTGGAAAGGTTGCCCCTTAGATTGTATTATAGTCATAAGGGTATATAATTATTCCTCTGAAACTTGTTGTTGTCCCTTCTCTTGTTGTGAATGCCTTCATCTTTCATTGAGATCTAAACCTTACTCAAACACATTGAGGTGACTCTATTGAAATGGTGCTATGCCTTGTGATTGTCACTATCATGCTTTGACTCTATCCTTTGGGTGAAAGCATGAAGTTGACTCCACTTAAGGTGGAAGTTTCAGACTTAGAAAACAAATCAAAATCGAGCAAAATGAAATGGGATCCTGTTATTTAACAAACGAAATCTCATTTCACTTAGGGGCCTCGAGCCAAAAATAGGACCCTATTTTTTAAAAAATGGGATCTCGTTTCATAAAAAAATAAAAAATTATGCTTTTATGAAATGGGATCCCATTTCATAAAAGCATAAAAAAATATTTTTTATGAAACATGATCCATTTTTTAAAATTTAAATTTTTGGTCAAGTTTTTACCTTGTTTTTTGGTTTGCGAAAAGTTTTGGGTACTCAAACATAAGCTTTGGACTTGGTTTGACTTGCAACTTGAAGGTCATGCCAATGTCACAAGAAAATAGTGACTTTAGACATATGTTTGAAGACCTTTTTTGTAGAATTTTTTAATGAAATTAAAACCCATTATAGATGAGATAATTTAGATTTCAAATATATTTTTTTGTACAATTGGATTATTTTTTTATTTTTCAATTAATTTATGATGAAACTGAACCATAAACTTGAAATATTAGGGTTTTTTAGTATTTTAATAATTTTTTATTAAAATAATATTTTAAATTTTTTTTAATATGCAGACGTACTTTAGAAAATTCTTTTCAATTTGAAAAAAAATAAAAAAATGATAAGTTTAGGTCATCTTATGCATGACATACACGACAATTTTTTAAAACAACAAATATGGCCAATAAAAAAAAACAAAAAAATATATTCAATAAAAAGTTACAAAAAATATCAAAAAACGTGCTTCAGTGAGTTACAAATCTTTTCCAAAAATGATTTAGAAAAATATTATTCTTTAGGTCAAAATATGGATGATGTACACATGTATGGTATGGTTAAAAAAAAGTGAGTTTGAAATAGTGGTTTTTAGAAACGCCTATTGAAAATCAATTTGTATCATCTAGGTATTAGAATAAATTACATATTTGGAAACTAGACTCCGAGTACTACATTTTATGATTAGTTACTTCTTTTAAGATTCCATCTCTAAGTGCTTCAAATTTTAAGGTCAAATGTGACAAATTCTAAAAATAAGGGAAAACGCTTCCACTTTTTGGCCAAAATGTGGACTCAACTTCTTGCACACACCCCTTGATCTTTTGGGTTCATTGCATACATGGTGGATTGTTATGGTTGTCATAAAGACTTATGACTATCCTTTATTATATGCTTCCCTTTCATTGTTATGAATAATTTTTCTACTTTCTCTCAAATACTTCCAAACTACTTATGTTCTATTTTTAGACTTGGTATTTGCTTAGGGTTTTGAAAACATTAACTTCAAATAGACTTGGTACTTGAAAGAGTATTATTGCTTCCCTTGGTGAAAGAGTATTATTGTTGCCCCCTACATTTAGGTGTGTTTGAGAAGGATGATGATCTTGTTCATCATGTAAGACCCCCGCTTTGCATATGATTAATGTTAAACTTAATTTGTTTAGGTTTTCATAAATAGATGGTAAGTTGTATTGTGAGCAATAAATAGTGTGATTGGGTGACCATATTCTTGTATTTCACTTTGATATTTGTTTCATTATCACTGTCATGAGATCCATAGAATATGAATTGAAATTGTAAATAGAATTGTTGTACAATTAAATGTTAGTTTAGTTATCAAATTAATATGATATAAGATTGCTCTTACGATTTCATTTATAATGTGCAGGAAAGTAGAGTGCTAGTACGAGAAGGGAAAACCATTGAGTAGATCAAACAAAATTTTCTTGTGATTATGAATTTGACCCCTTCGGGGCTTGGAAATATATAAAGTTAGTATGTTGGTAAAGTAAGGAGGTGAGGGTTGATGTAAAAGAGATAATTCATATTTTGGGGTTGAGAGGGTCTTTATTTACGTCATGTGAGATACAAGTTGGGGTTAAGGTTAGAAACCATTATCCAAGCTTGAAATTCGGATAGGTCCCAAAGAGGGTCTTTAAAGAGGGTTGTTGGCCAATTTCCTTGGTTGGGATACAAAAATAAACCCCCTAGGGTCTATACCATAGTGGTAGGGGTCAAGTGGGCATAAAATAGTGCCCCAAGGACATGATTTGACCTTTCAAAATTCCTCATAATGGTGAGTGACGAGTTTTGAGTAGAGGATGGGATAGAAAGATGGAAGGATTGCCCAAGTGCATGTTTCCTCTTTAATAAGGAAAATAATCTCATTGATGGAGGTAGGTATGTAGGTACACTCCACACCTTCCCATCCAAGGGGTTGAAAGTTGAAGACTCCTATATATTTTGGAGAGGAAGAATGAGTGGGTGTTACCCACTTCTTCTCTTGGAGAACCTTAGTAGAGATGGTAGAAAGAATGAGAAGAGGAGAGGAGTCCACCTTTTTGCGAAGATAGTGATCAAGATGGTTTGGAATGGAGAGGAAAGATGGATCAAAGAGTTCAATAACTTCACCTAAAAGAAAGATAAGTTCTTCCTAACTTTTTCATTTATCCTTGTTTATTGATAGTAAGAAGGTGCCATAATATATGGATCATGATTGAAAATAGAAGGTAGAGAACCTAGATGCATGAAAGTTGAACTATGTTATCCTATCCATTGAGAAAAAAGATGAGATGAGAAAAGGCTCCACTTATCATTGTGGAGCTCAAAGAATTTCTTGCTCGAGGGTATGGCTAGAGCCCACAAGGCTCCATGACACCATTACAGTAGGGTGGAGAGAAAGCCTTAATCAGTTCTGTGTCCTTATTGCATTTCTTTAAATTTTTTCTGTAATATGGAAATCTAGTGTTTTGTTGTAATATGAAAGTAAATGGAAAAAAGAGTAAGCAATGTCTATTGTTATGTTTCTTTGAGTCCCCTTAATTACATTCTTGAAGATGGAATAATACAAGTTCATTTATTGGCATAAATGTCTATGGGTTTTTGGATAACATTTGTGTTTTTCCTTTAAGGTTTATGTGAGTAAAATGAAATATATAGCTTAATCATATAAATCTATGTGCGCATATGCTTGAGATATAAGGTTATCATGGAATTGTCTATAAATGCACATATAATGTTAGGAACCCCTTTTTAGTTAGTTATAAAATGACTCCTCCATTCTTTAGTGCAACGTTCTAATATGTTTTATCCCTTCTTCAACTACTTCAAACTTGTATGGACACCATAAGTTGACCTAAAAAATGTATTTTTCTAATTCCTTTTTTGGAAATATTTGTATTATAATTAAGAATGATGAGGATATTTTTTTATAATTTTTTACATCAAAGGCATTTCCTTATTTGAAGTTTGTGACAATATTTATTGAATCCCCATTTGGATAAATCCAGCTATGCCTACTCTTAGCGGATGATTAGATGCTTGACCACACAGGATCCCCCTTACAATCCACATACTTCTTAGGTCAGCCAAGCATCAATACCCATGAAACTCCCATGGCATAATTCTCATCTCTACTAAAAGCCGTAAAAATGTGGGGCGGCTACAAAATGACCATTCTTGCACCAACAAATAGATTAAGGATTTTGGTCTTTAAGACAAAGGGTTCTAGTGAAGGAATTTTGTTCATGGGGGATCATCCATGCAGAAAGAGACCATTGCTACCCTTCTTGTTGAAACAATCCTCCTGATACTTGAAATTTCCTCAAGTACCTACACTTATATACTGGTTGGAAGTCGCTTGGCTTTAGCGTGTTCTCGGTTGGGTCATTCCCTTGGGTAATTACTTTTTCCCACAAGGAAGGCCATCTAAAGATAAACAAAAGTGAGCAAGTACATTTGTACTTCGATCAATCTTTGTTGAGAAACAAAGATAGAACACAAGCGATATACTCCACTCACACTCGCAAGATTTTGTTCAATTTTAAGAATCTCAAATTGAAGTTTGGAGGCAATCACTTATACAATTTAATATCACAAAAATCCTTTTGATTCTCAAGATTGACGTGAGGCGTAAGAGAAGCGCATATGTCTTTTAGGTGATATTACTTTGGATAAGAGATTCCAAAACATAGAAGAACATGTTCATTTTTAATCCCTCAAAGCAAGAATTGGATTCTTTTTAAACACCAAAAGGAAATGTGAAAGTTGTTTGTTTAATTGTTAAACCTTAAACAAAATCTAGTAAGTTTCATAAGGTTTTTTTTTAATCCTTTTGTGTTGTTTTTTTAGAGCCCAAATGAAATGTATTGAGTCCTAAAAGCATGAAAGATAGCAAATCCTTAGAAGAGGGATTATGATTTCTCCCCAAAGTGTTTAAAAACACTTGATCTAATGAGATGATAATTCCATAGAGAATCCTTTTTCTTCATTTCCCTCCTTCACCTTCAATCAATACAACCTACAAAAACTAGTCAAAACTACCAAAAAAGAGGTAAACAACCAGTTAGTATTGCCTTTTACCCCACTCCAGTGTTATATTTTGCAAATGCAACATAGTTTGAAGAAGTTAGTGGTGTTATATAGCATTGTTGGGATTGATAGCAGCGCTTTGCAGTAGAACCAATGAGTTGGATTGCGATGATGTTTTGGCAAGCGATGCAGTTTGGAGTTTAGTTGACCGGTCGTTTGGAAAATGAGTCCAATGTCGCAATTTGAGATTCAAATTTTTGGGCAGGAAGACCTTAACAATGAAGTTTCGAGTTTGCAACATTGTTGTATGGCACTGCTGAATTGGTAACATCCCTGTATGGCACCACTGGACTGATAGCGACATAGTTTCCTGTAGACACAAAAAGTTAAAAAAAAAACACGAAATTTCACAAAAAAGCATGTTAAATTCTTGGGATTTTCCCTCCCTCTAGTGCTAAAATATGAATGTTGATGTTAGACTTGCATAAACACAACAAACAATAATACAATTAGATCATTATGCAAGTTAAATCAACATTCCCCATAGAATTCATTTAAAATGCACAAAATAAGAAATGAAGAACACAAACAAAAACTATCAAATCCTATCTAATGCAAGCAAACTCTCAATCCCATGGGGGAATTGGTGCCATTTTGATGTGGAAAATGGCCCTTTCCCAATTCCTTACAAGCTTGGTGATGATTGATGAAGATTGAAACTCCTTGATGTAATTTTGAAATAACCTAGCTATGAAACTTGATAAAAACTATGAAAATGGATGGACAATGGATGAAGCAAATTCAAAATATCAAGATAATGTTTTTGCATGAAGTTGTGGATCAAAAATCCAAATGATAGACTGTTATTTATAGATGTGAAAGATGGAGGATGAGGAAAAATGGATGAATGTGGGATCAAACACCAACCAATGACCAAGTGCCACTTGTCAACATGTGAGTGGACAAAGGTGGAGCACATTTTGGTCATTGTGAAATTAAATGCAATTAGGTGGAATTTCAAAATGGATGAAATGACATGTTGGAGGGAGGAGGAAATGAAGTTAATTCCACTTGGCTCAAGGAAAAAGGACATGTAAGAGGTTTAAATGTCTTGTTGGATGTACAAACCCTTTTGGAGGGATTTTTCAAATTTGGAGAATATTCCAACATTGATGCCTTTTTTAAAGTAGTTGAGGATTTAATAAATCAATTGAAATTATTTTCATGAGAAAGTTGCAAAATCTAGAGGATTTAGGTGATTAAGATTAAGATTTATCAAGATTTGATTAATTTAAAAGGAGATTAGTCGATTTGACCATTTAGATTTAGATTTTTGGATTAATTTAAATTAAAATGAGAGGAATATGATGTAGACTTAATTAAATAAATATTTTGATTTATTTAATTAAAAGGAGATGATGTTAGATTAAATTAAATAAAGATTGATTTATTTAATTTAATAGAATGACTCTAGAGATTAATTAAATAAAGTGAATTATTTAATTAAAGGGAGACTATAGGATTAATTAAATAAAATGATCTTTTTAATCTATAGGAGATGATGACCTAATCAGATACATAATGATTTATTTAATTAAGAGATGAAATGTGATGAATTTAATCAAATACAGATTATTCGATTAAACAATTAGCAAAGAAGATGATTCAGGATGAAGCGGTGTTAGTAAAATTAGGATCAGGTGTATAGGATCAATCGGTACATTTTCCATGTCTACATTTTGCCCCTTTTAGAAGCAATGTACCTACTACATTGGTTTAAAGAATAACCTCGTGATCAAAATTCAATTTTTATTTTTTTTAAATGCCCCATTGCTACCCCAAGGAGAATAAACTTGTTGATATAGTGCCCCCTTAAGAGATCAAACAAAACTTTTGATTTTTTGGGTGATCTTGCGAAAAAGGAGGAGAAGGTACCCAATGGGTCTAGAAAGGCTCCAGGATGCCAAAAATGTGCAAAAATGCAAAAAAACCTTTGGTTGGGTGAGAATAGGCTTGAGGGTCCAAAACCCTGGCTAGATGGCTAAACAGGGTAAAAAAACCCTAACTTTAAGGCTTAAATATGCCTCGAGGGGCCACTTCCAATTCATTTGCACACCTAGCCTTTAGAAATTCTTGTGATTTGAGCTCTGAGGACTAATTGAGATGGCACAACGTGTGCTTCCACGACACATTTCTGAGCACATGTGAGTGTACCAGAGGCTTCCTGACATAGGACTAATGGTAAGTCATCCTGTCCTGACCTTTGTTTTCAATTTTTGATCGCATTAATTAGGGTCTAGAAGTCAATGAAGTCAAGTGATGCTATATAGCACCCCTGAAAAACTTAAATCGGTGCCACATGGGCCTAAACTACACTGCTGATGAGAGTTGCACTGTGACAATAGAGTTTATAAATTAGGGTTTAAGTTACAAAGTCCATTGCACTTGCAAATTGTGCTGCAACGGTCCTATTTGGAATTTAGGTCTAGGTTTCAAATCAAATCATTGTCAAATTGCACCGCAATAGCAGAGTTTGGAACTTTTAGGCTTCCAGTGGTGCAGTTTAGAACTTTCAAACAGTGATGCATTTGTTGTTTTGGTCGCACGAACCTCAAACAGGATCTTGATTTTTTACAAAAATTGACATAGTAACTTTCCCGATGTAGGAGGACATGGAGCCGGTCCACTCACGAGAGCACAGATCTTCCATTTTGAGCAGACTGTTGCAAGATCCCCCTTTGCATGAGGTACTCCAGGAGCACCTAGGAGCAATTGGATTTTGGTATGTTTTTTAGCCCTAGTGATCAGGAAGCACCTCAGGATGATGACAATGTTGGCGAAGCACTAGCATAGTGAGATATCCTCATTTCACTTCCCCACAAGTGAGGCCACAGTGACCCTAGAGGATATGTGGCACATTCTGCGATTGTCAATCCATAGAGAGAGAGTTATCTATGATGTGGATGTCAGTAGGGACAGCTGATTCGAGATTATGGGCCTAGACAAGATCATTTTCTCAGAGGCACAGATAGAGCTAGAGTGATATAGAGGTCAGGTACATCTTTCCAATTGATTGTGGTTGTGATCATTTTAGGACTTGTGGCACTAGATCAACATGATCAATATTTCAACCCAGGATGGGGTCTTGCTTGGGAGTGGATGCTCCGATGGAGAGAGTGCTTCACATGGGGGCCAGTGATGCTAGCCTCCTTGTACCATTTTCATGAGTTCACATATTGTGATAGCCAGGCCATCGGATTAGTAGTTACATTGCTACACATTTGTGCCTGGGATCATATGGTAGTGCTCCACCCTGTGAGAGTTACACTGGTCAATAGAGAGTCGGATGACCCAATCATCTAGAGATACAGGGGTGCACTTACTTTTTCACACACAGGGGCAGCAAGCATTCACCACTAGAGGAGGGTCATCGATGAGATGACATTTTTCACTTGGAAGCCTTATCTTGGGATGTCAGCCTCGTATGACAATGTTCAACAGTTTTTCTTTTCCAAGTAGGATTGTTGGATGCAAGGCCAAGAGCATATGATAATTTAGAGATATCTTCCTGACAAGGTAGCGTGACAGTTTGGGGATGCACATGACCATCCCAATGACTAGTACATGGCCATCTTCACATGTACTATGAGGGAGACATGGGGTCATACCATTCCTATTGATGAGGAAATACAGAGTTTCAGGTAGCTAGTGGCTAGGCCATGGCTTTATGATCAGGGACTAGCAAACCTAGTGATGACCCAAGCCTATAGAGATTGGTTTTGACTGTCAGTTTGATTGACAATTCTAGGTGCACTTTTTCTGTGGAGGAGACCTAGAGGCAGGTCTACAGAGTAGGGGAAGGGTCAAGGAGGTAGGGAAGATGGTGAGAGAGACAAGGGTTGGGATGGCAGTAGGGACAGATGAGGAGGCAGAGGACAACCAGAGCAGTAGCCTAAGCAACATAGGGATCAGAGGGATGCCCCTAGAGACGGGAATTAGGATTAGCCCAGGGATGGTCACTAGGACCAAGATAGGTAGTGAACCCCATTGAGAGATGGTCATACAGACCAACCACCAGTCTAGCCACCACCATAGCCAGACCTGAGAGATGGTCAAATTTTACAGCTATAGGCTCAGATTTAGGTGCTCACGGTAGAGAGGGACCAAGTGAGACAATAGGTCTTAGCCCTAATAGTAGAGAGAGATCAGGCTATCCAGCAGTGGCTGGCTACCGAGCTCTAGGCAGGACATAAGATGGACCGGTAATAATAGCTGGAGAGCATGGCTGCATCCTCCTCTAGGAGCATAGTATCCATGCAAGCATATCGAGATTCCATCAGAGAGGGTGAGTATTATCAGGTGCATTACCACTAGGCTAGATATAGGCCTTTAGAGGAGCATAGGGAGAGGCCAAGTAGTGAGGGGAGCAATCAATAGGGCTAGCTTATTTACTATTCTTTTGAGACACAATTCTCTTGAGGTCCCCGGGCTTGTTTTTGATAGCCTTGTGGGCGATTGTACTATATTGATTGATACATAAACATCTGATCCTAATTTTGTACTATGATAGTGTATTATTATTTTGATGATATATGAGATGATATGAGATGATTCGATCCAATGTATGATGTGCCCTTATCATATTTATGCATTATGGATAGATGTTTTTACTTTCTATATGTGATGGTCTATATGTAATGCAATGATTCTATCTTATGTGATGCAATGCGATGTATGTTTCTATATGATGTTTATGATGTCATGCAATGATTTATGGATGCATTTCTTTTTCAGTATCTTTTCTATGCACTTTGATGATGTATGGATAATGCAAATGCTATTATATGCGAATGCTTAATAGATCTATATTGTGCACCTAATGGATGATGATGATGAAATGTATGAGATGCAATCTTTTTCTTTTTCAATATCTTTTCTATGTATGATATGCATTTATGGATGTAATGATGATGCATTTTTATAATGATGTCTATGTGATGGTGCTTTTAATGATGATGTCTATGTATATGATGTGATATGATGTACATGGTATGATAATGCTTATATGATGATGCAAACAGATGATATGTATTTGATGCTATATGATTATGTAATGGATGAAAATGAATGATATTATGATGCATATGTGATGATGCAATGGATGCTTTGATGATGTACATGATATGAATTAATAATGCCTATGTGATGGTTCTTTTTATGCTTATGCAATGAATGCAAGTGTATGGTTTGTGAAATGATTAGAATAACCAATCTATATTATGATGCAAATGATGAACTACAATTTATGTGAGATGATTAGTGTTTCCTATGTCATGATATGATGTGCATTATGCTGATGGTTTATGGATGCAGGATGGGTGCAATAGTGATGATGATTGACTATCATGGTACCATGTTAGCGTAGAAAGAAGATATAAGAAAAAAGAGAATCCAACAAGTCAAAAGATGATGATGATTTTCTTACTAGGAATTGGGACTTTAAAAGGGCCATTTACCTTATGTTTGATAATACACATAAGCACGATGCATCAAGGTATAAAGAACCAAGATGGCGTTGCACCTAGTGTGATGGACTTTGACTCAAAAATCAGATAAGAGTACTCATGTTCACACCTAACACAAAAAACCTCATTTAGAATGCAGTTCAAATATTTCAAACATCTCAGACCAAAACATAGAAGGAAAGCCTTCCTATGTGGTCAACAAGACACCTAAAACACCCTCCATACAAACCAAACAAAGCACGCATGACCAAGGTTATAGTTCAAGAATATCCAACAAGCACAACAAATAAAAAGATAGTGATCATTGCCACATTCCTTTCTCCCTAAATCATTTTGTTTGGACATCATTGAGAGGTCATTGAAATGAGCACACAAAGATAAGTTAAAAGACAAAGATAAAGTAAACAAACAAGCTAATGTTCATCAATATTGCTAGCCAAGATTAAACTTAGTGATTCCTGATGTTGATGTCAATTGCAGGAAGGATTCATCCTAGGAGATGATTTTATCAGATGATTGATTTGGGACTAATTAGATGATAGGCTATTGACACAAAGAGCTGACTAACTTGTTTACTTACTGACCTAGACTTGAGACTTTGATGTTTAAGTTTTCACTTTTAACCTACTAGACTTGTTTCCAATTGTTTCACCAAAGGTTGAGGGTGATGAAAATTTATTATGAGTGATCTTTACTGTGGGTGAAAGCGAGATGGAGATGGATGTATTTTTTTTCAAATATTTGGATGTTCTTGAATGTTTTCTAAAATTTTGAGGTTGTTTTTAGTATTTTTGAGATTTTACAAATGTTTTTCTTTTTGAATTTTCCACTGTTTTGGGGTTTTATGATATTTTGACCAAGAGACTAACCTAAAGACCTATCCTAGGGGCATCGGGGGTTGATAAAAAAAATTAGCCTTTTCTACATTATACACACCGAGACCACGTAGTTCAACTGACATAGACTCAATTATTGATGAGATATGAAAAAATGGATTGTCAGTTTATTATGATAGACTCCTAAAAGACTAACCTAAGTGTCTTAGGGGATTATCAAAGATCACACTTGCCTACGTTCAAAGCTTAAAGATGATGTAGTTCGACAAGATGACTCTGTTTTTGACTTTTTTTTACTTTTTGACCTATTTTTGGATTTTTATATGTTTTGAATGTTTTTGGATTTTATGATTTTATGATTTTTTTTGAATTTTTTAGATTTTTTGATGTTTTTGGATTTTTTTATTTTTTGATGTTTTTGGATTTTTGGATTTTTTGATGTTTTTGGATTTTTTGATTTTAGAAAGTCTTCAAGAATATACACGAAGTTGATCCAATGTGAACATGCCCCCAACATGATGTAATAGACTACCCTGATATGGCTAGGACAAACTAATCTTGAGGATGGGCTGAGTAGTACTAGGAGGGATCATGACACAAGTACATGACCAAGCTATGGTGCAGATGTGGATGGGTGATGGATGGAGATGAAATGTGATGGATGATGGAAGTGTAATGGATGGATGATGTAAAATGAGCCATGAGTATCCTAGTGGATGGAAAGTTTCTATTTACACAAGGCGCTTGTTTGCCAAGGTTTCACCAAGGTAGTTGCCCAAAGCGCCACCAAAGTGGTTTTCACTAGAGGACGATTTTTCTCTTTACTATTTTTATCCCTTTTTCTAATTTTTTTGGTTTTTTTATGTTTTTTTATTTTTTTGTCACCAAGTTGCCTATTTGTTAGGTTTTTATCAAGGTGGTCATTTTTTTAGGACATTTTCTAATTTTTTTGTATTTTTGGTTTTATACCCTGGAAGAATTAGGAGTAAATTTTTTAAAGATGGGAGTTGTTCATGAGATCCTGCAGAGGTTCCCCTTCAGGTGTTGATAACTGATATGCCCCTGACTTGTAGCTTTCCATGGTGATGAAAGGTCCCAACCAATTGGGTTCAAATCTTTCCTTACCATTTGGATTTGGAACGTTCTTCTGATTCTCCTTGAGCACAAGTTCCCTAACTTGGAAGATCTAACTCCTAATCTTCTTGTTGTAGCTCTGTTTGAGTCAGTTTTGGTACACTTGCAAATAATTTAAGGCATCCATGCACCATTCATCTAGTAATTCCAGCTCATTCGGTCATGATACTCGGTATTCTTCATCTATGATGAGATTCTGCAATGATATTCTAAGTGATGGGAGCTCGATCTTGATGGGGAGTATGGTTTCTAATCCATAGACCAGGGAGAAAGGGGAGCACCTATTGGTGTGTGGATGCTTATTCGGTAGGCCCATAAGGCAGAATTTAGTTGGAGATGCCAATCATAACTAGCTTCATTGACCATTTTCTTGAGGATTTTTAGGATGGTCTTATTTGTAGCCTCATCTTGGTCATTTCCTTTGGGATAATATGGAGTGGAAAAGAAATGTTGCATTCTAAATTTCTAGCATAGGTCATGGACATCCTAATTTTTGAAATGTGTCCCGTTATTTGAGATAATAGCTTGAGGAACATTGTAGTGGCATATTAAGTAGTTTAGGATGAACTTTGATATTTTCTTTCCTATGATGTAAGTCATGGGGATGGCTTCCACCCACTTGGTGAAGTACTCAGTGGCAGTTATGATAAACTTATGTCCATCGGATGAAGTGGGGGTAATTTTTCCAATGAGATCGAGCCCCCATTGTGAGAAGGGCTAAGGAGTGATAATCGGGTGGAGCCCTTGAGCTGGTGCATGGATGAGGTCCCCATGCTACCGACATTGTAGACATCTTCTGACATAATCATGTGCTTCTCTTTCCATTGTAGGCCAATAGTACCTCATCCTCAACAATTTCTTGGCCAAGGTCATGCCACTCGAGTGTGAACCACAAATATCATTATGTACCTTGGTTAAGGCAGTTAATGCCTCCTCAATGTTTAAGCAATGTAACAGGGTCCCTTTGATGCTTCTATGGTAAAGGGTATCTCCTAGGATGACAAAACATGATGCTTAAATTTGACAAAGGCTCTCTTGAGGTTTAGGGTTATGTTGGCTGGGAGGAATCCTATTCTTAGATAAGTGTATATATCATGGTACCAGGGATCACCGGGACCAACGATTTCACACACAAATTCAAACTTTGATAACTCAAATTTAGGCATGAGAAGCTTCTCTATGAGGAATTCTTGCTTTTGGATGTCACATGGGATTTCTAGGAGGGATCCAATTGTAGTCATTGCATCTACTACTATGTTGTTTGCTCTTGGTAGCTGCTCAAATGTGATATTAATGAAGAACTCCTTAAGACTTTCCACCAATTTCTTCTAGGGAGTCAACTTATCGTCCTTTTTTTATACTCATTGTTGACCTGATTGATTAAGAGTTGTGAGTCTTTGTAGAACTCTAGTGCCATTATCTACCATTACACTGCTATTCTTAGCCATATGACAAGAGCCTCATATTCTGTGATGTTATTTGTGCAAGGGAACAAAAACTTGTATGATTTTGGAATACAACCCCCTTGTGGAGTGATGAAAAAGATCCCTAATCTTGACCCATGTTGTGTGTAGGATCCATCAAAGTACATTTTCTAGTGATTTGCTACACTTAGGTTAAAGATTGATTCATCTGGGAACTTTGATACAAGTGGGTTCTTTGAGTATATCGGTGCCTCTGCCAACTAATCTGTAATTGTTTTTCCTTTGATTCCCTTGTTCTCCACATACTCAATGTCATGCTCTATGAGGATCATAACCCACTTAGTTGTCCACCCTGTGAGCATTGCTTTGGAAAGCAGGTACTTGAGTGGGTCTATCTTTACGATAAGCTTTATCTGATGGGCTAGCATGTAATTTTTGAACTTTTGTACTGCAAATATAACTGCTAGATAGGATTTCTCAATGGGTGTGTAGTTTGGTTCATGCCCCACCATTGTTCAGCTAATGTAATAGATAGCTTTCTCTTTTCCATTTTCATCGTGCTATGCTAGGAGAGCACCGAGAGTTGCTATTGTTGTTGATATGTATAAGATCAAAGGTTGGCCTAGAGTTGGTGGCATGAGGACTGGCAATGTGAGTAAGTATTCCTTGATCTTATTGAAGGCCTGATCACACTTTTCATCCCACTTGTATGCTACCCCCTTGTGGAGTAAATGAGAGTAGGGGACAACCTTGTTTGCTAGTTGTGCTATGAATTGGAAGATGGACTGAAGTCTTCCTTATAAACCCCTTAGTTATTTTAGTGTTTTAGGTGCCTCCATTTCGAGAATGGCTTTGACCTTTGCAGGATCTATCTCAATTCCTCTCATGGACATGATGTACCCAAATTTTCCTTGACTGTACTCCAAAGACACACTTCTTTGGGTTGAGTCTAACTTTATATTCCTCTAACTTATTGAAGATGGAGCCCAATGCAGCTATGTGATCTCATCTTTTCTTAGATTTAGCCAATATATCATCCACATAATCTTCCATATTTTTTTGGATCATGTCATGAAAAATTAATGTCATGGCCCTCTAATAGGTGTCTCCTGCATTCTTCAACCCAAACAACATAATATTCCAATAATATGTCCCCCATGGGAAAGTGAAATTTGTTTTATGATGGTCTTCTTTAGCTATCATGATCTGGTTGTAGCCTAAGAACCCATCCATCAATGATAGCATCTCATGTCCTACTGTCATATCTATGATCATGTCAATGTTTGGAAGTGGAAAGTCATCCTTAGGACATGCCTTGTTGATTTCTTTGAAACCTATGTAGATGTGAATGCCCCCAGTGGGATTTGAAATAGGTATAAGGTTTGAGACCCATTTTGGATTATCTATCAACCATATGAACCCTACATCTAGGAGCTTTTGCAATTCCATTTTGACTAATAATGCTATATAAGGATGCATCTTCCTAAACTTTTGTTTGACTAGCTTTGCTTTGGGATATATGGATAGGTGATGAACCACAACCTTTGGATGAATCCCAAGCATGTCAAAATAGGTCCATGCAAAGTTTATCTTTCTTTCTTTTTAAGAACGTAGCTAAAAATTCCTGTTCTTCTATGAGAAGTGACTGCATAGAATGTTATGTGAGGTAGTTCCTCTATTCCCAAGTTGATTGTATTTCACTTCTTGGCTAATACTAGTGAATTTTCTTGATGAATTGTACTGAGTGGAAGATTGAATCATTCTCATCCTCCAGTGCCTTAGAGAGGTTTTCACTATTGGATACATCCTTTATTTTTACTGTTTTCAAGCCAAAGAGTGCCACATTATGGTTTTCACTCAGAGACCTAGAGATTATTCTCAGATTTTCACTTTTGGGACTAAAGGATTCAATTGTTTCCCTATAATAGGCCTATGTTTCTAGTATGATGTCAAACCTGGCCTTCTGATCTCCATATGGTATTGTATTCCATAATCCCATGAATTATGAGAGCACCTCATCATTTTTGAAAGTGTCTAGAATTGGTGGTCCTCGTTGGTTGTAATTGATGAGTTGAGGATAGACTAGGTTTATTTCATGGGTTTGATGGTCTGACTCAAAAGAAAAGGTACTAATCATGAGCAAGGAGGAATATTTGAAAAGCATAGGAAAGTCATTATGGGATCCTCATCACTACTACACACATCAATTATGTTGAAGGTAAAGTTGTCTAAGGGTGGACCTATGGATACTAGTAATTGAAGGGCAACTACTAATAGTTGAGGGGGAGTTTTTACCTTTCTAACCGAGGAACCTTTTCCAAGTATGGTCACCCTCAGAGGGGTACATCCGAGGCCAAGATTTCACATATGCTTCTCCAAAATGAGAGGTACTAGAAGTCCATTGTCATTATGTCCAAGCTTCTTGTTTTTGTCATAGCCCATACCGAGCATCAATTGTAGACCATTTTTGCTTTCATCCATGGGAATATCAGGAACAGGCCTTTCATCTTGATATAAGAGACTATATATGTCTCTTTCATCTACTATTTACCAATTTAGATCACCCCAACTTTTGAATCTAGAATGGTCTTCTTTGAAGGTATGGGATGATGTTTCAACTGGTTGGGGTTTCTCATGAGTCCTAGGAGATTGAGGTAACTCTCCTATAATGAAATCACCCTTCTTCATTCTATAATCCCTACACCCATTGTCTTGGATAATGAACTTGATTTTAGATATATCAGGGATGGCAGGTGTCTTTGTCTCAGAAGTGGAGGCTAATGTAGCTAGTCTACATACAGAGTGGTAGGGCCTTCATCATTCTTTGAGACTTAGAGGGTTTTATAGTATTTTTCTTCTAGATTCTTGCAATAGGAAAAGGGCTTGAGATCACTATCAATCATGACCTCTTGATTTTGATATGGGAACTTGATGCATTGATGGAAAGTGGAAGCGATTGCTTGCATCCAATGGATCCATGGTCATCCCAGGAGAATGTTATAGGGTAAATCAAGGTCAAGGACCTGGCATGTGGTGGCCCTACTTGAATAGGGGGCTAAATAGTGCATTGAGACACTCTTTCCTAATCATCATATGCTCTGATTGTGATTCCCTTACCCTTTTCAATGGCATCTTATGACAATCCCAAATTATTTATTAGTTTGAGGGAACAGATGTTGAGACCTACACCCCCATCCACCAAGAATCTTTTGACTTTGTTTTTATGAACCAGGACTTCAAGGCAAAGTGCACAATTGTGAGATGGTTGGGTGTGAAAGTGCTGATCAGAGAATGTTAGGAGGCTTGAGGTGGTGATATTTTCAACCATAGCTTGGAAGTAGTCAGCATGAAGATCCGCAAAGATGGTAGATGAAGCCAATGCTTCCTCTACGATTTTTCTATGTGATGGAAATATCTTTAGCAAATCCATGATGGAGATCTAAGTTGGGGTTCTTTTCAATTGGTCTAGGACATTATAGCCATTAGGAATGGTTCTCAAATTTGAATTGGATGCTCTAGGTGGTAGTGATGACCCAAAAATGGTAACTTTTTCCCCACGTGTGGGGACTCCACAATCAACTTTGGCTCCTTTGATGCTAACAACAATTACCATTTCATCAATGGATGTGACAACATGATCATACACATGGTTCACATTGACATGCTTTTGTTTTCCATGGTTGTTCCCTTGGTTATGATCCAACATTAGATTCGTGTATATTTTTAGGTCCTGATTTCCAGCTGGTTGCTCGACATTTATGATCTTGTCATCGATGAGGTCTCGGATTAGATTTTTCAACCTCATGTAGCTGGCTATTGTGTGCCCCTTGATTTTTTGGAAATCACAAAGGCGATTCTCATTGTACCACAATGATTTCACTTGGGGTTCTTGATAGTTCTCATAAGTGGGAATCTTGCTGAGATTTTTGTTAATTAGTTTCTTCATGACTGCTTCAATTGGTTCCCCAAGGGTAGTGTACTTCTTCTTGGGGGGATTTCTGTTTCGTGGGGGTGGTCCCCCTTGATTATTCAGGTTGTTGAATTAATTGTTGGGTGGTTTTTGTGATACCATGTTAGCTTGCATGTTGTTTCAATTTTTGTTTTGTGGTTGTTGGTATGTTTTGGTGTTTTTCTTTGGAGTACTAATTATGACCTTGTCATCCACCACACCGTCATTGGTGACATTTTTGTTCCTTGCCCATGTATGTAGTTTCTCATTATAGTTGGTGGATGGGTGATTGTAATGATTTTCTGGATATGTGGGTGTCCCCCCTTGTGCAATAAGGGATCGTTTGATATTGGGAACCTTGGGGATCAGTTGGTCATAAGTGGTGATATATTGTACCTTAAGATGAAATGCCAAGATTTTCTCAAGATTGGTAATGATGGTGCAAATTTTTTGTTCTTCCGACATGGCCCATTTGCTCCTATTGGCCTTGGATCACCATCTTTGTAAGAAGGAATCAAATGATTCCCCCTTAGCTTGTTTAAGCACAGATAGTTCCTCTAGACTAACATCCATAATGATATTGAAGGTGTAGTTTTTTATGAATGCGTTTACGATCTCTTGGAACTTTTTGATGCTAGGAGAAAGGCGAGAGAACCACTCCATGGTAGGACCAACCAAAATTTGAGGAAATAGCTGCATTAGATATGTATCATCATATGCAACCTCCATGCAATGTACTTGGAATTCCCTGATGTGATCTTCAGGGTTTCTTGTCCCACGATATTTGTTGAACTTAGGGATTTCAAACCCCTTGGGGAATGGTACTATCACAAGGCTCCTATAAAATGAATAGGGACACAAGTTGCTTGGTGTCTTTGTTGTTTTCCTTGATTAGAGATCAAGCACTTGCTGCGAGAGAAATTTGATTTGGGTTGTCACGTCATCTTATGGATCAGGGGGTGGAGTGAATGTGTTTTGAAGTGGTCGAGGTGTTTGAGTGATGGGTGGAGTGTTGGGTGTGTTGGTGGAGTTTTGTTGCAAGCTCTGTTGTGTGATTAAGGCTTGTTGACATGCATGCATTTTTTGTTATGCCAACAATGCTTGTTGTTGGTCTTGTTGTTGTTGTGCCAACAATGCTTATTATTGGTCATGTTTTTGTTGTGCCAAAAATGCTTGTTATTGGGATAGTAATGATGCTTCTTACTGTGCTTGGTACTATTGCAGGGATTTTTTGATATGGTTGTTGTTGGACTGCTTGTAGTTGTGCCTAGTATTGAGCCTATGCTTGCGCTTGTTGAGCTTGGTATTGGGCTTGCGCCTAAGCTTGAGCTTGCACTTGTTGGGCAACTTGTGCAGCCTATGCATCTTGTATAGCTTGAGTAGCTTGAGTTACTTAGGCAGCTTGGATAACTTGTTATTATTGTAATAAGGCTTGGGCTTGAGCTGCCTATTGTGTTTGTTGTGCTTGTTGTACTTGTTGTGTAGCTTGAGCTACTTGCGCTTGTTGATTTTGAATTTGCTGAAGTTCCTTTTGATAGGCAGCTTGTTGAGCTACTTGCAATGTGATGCTATATGGGTTTGTCATGTTTGATTTTGGAGCTGGTGGCAGTGGTTTTGGAATGGTGTTCATTGTCATGATGAGGGGTGATATTATATTGATGGTGGGGATTTGTGTGGTTGATGGTGCAATTGATATGCTTGGTCCTTGAGAGACCACATTTATGGATGGTGTAGTGATTGCTTTGGTTTCTTGAATGGTTTCCATTTGTTGTTGTGATATCGATGGTAATATCGAAGGATTGGACATGATGTTTTGATTGATGATTGAGGGGTTGTTTTGACTTTGATTGCGTGGTGGTAAAGGAGGTAACCCCAAACTAAAAGGTGGTGTGGATGTTAATGGAAAAGGTGGAAGTGGTGGAAAAATGGGTGGTGTAATCCCTTGAGGAAATCATGAAGATGAAGGGTCAAAGATACCCCCTGTTCCAAATAGCTTACCTCCTCCTTTTGAAGTCATAGGGAGATAGGTTTGTGTGTTGAGAAGATATGTAGGTATTGTGTGAAAAGATGATGATGGGTCATTGGGGTCTTGAAAAGTGAGCAAAACATGTGGGTGTAACAAATTCAATGGGATAGATTGACCCAAGATGGTGTTCACATCCAAATCTTGGTTGTTCACAAGGGGGTGTGTTTGTAGTGCATGGAGCAATGAGCTCCCCTTGTTAACAATTGGTTGAGTTGGAGCAATGGATGTTGTGGGATGCTTTGAGTGATGCTTTGAAATGGAGGTGTGGATGAGATTGGGGGTGTGGATGAAATTGGGGGCATGATCCTAAGATGCTTCTCCAAAATAGTGCTTACATCATAATCGGAAGGGAGTTTAGCCCCTTCTTTAGCTAATTCAAGCATGTTTTGAGAGGGATTGAGCCTCATAATGGTATTGACAATTTGATGAGTTTTAGGATTTTGGACCATTTCAATAATTTCCTCTTATGTCATCGCTAAGACATTATTGGTGACATCTTCCACTTGAACTTCCTCTTGAGGATTTTTTGATGATAGAGGAAGATTGGTTAGGGGATTGCTTGATCCAATGGGATTGATTTCATAATTGGTTTGACTCAAGTCACTTGAAGTTGATGTTTCTTTGTTCGTTTCCATGTTCTTCTTGTGTTGAGATCTAGTTTGAACCATAAAAATGAGGATCAATTTTCAAGATGTAAGAGATGAACCTCTAATTCTTTGGATTTATCTAATCTTTATGTGTGCAAAAAGAAAGTCTAAGATTTTAAGGATCAAAAAGGATGATGATGGTGATAATGAAAGATGGAGGACTGGTGGAAGTTTAAACTCTTAAGAGACCTTGAGGGGGATACTAAACTTTAGGACTTTGGATTTGGTGTTTTTATTTTCAATTTTTTATTTTTATTTTGATTTTGGATTGATTTGATTTGATTTGATTTTGATTTTGATTTGGGATGATGAACTCATAAATCTAAGAGGTTGGATGTTGTCTTAGAGTTAACTTGCCCACAAGATGATAATTCGACTAAGTGTGCAAAGAAGGATTCATCTACACACGCAATCAAACAAGATGATTTGGATTTGTTTTTATTTTTTATTTCAAGAGGATTTGCCCAAAGTTTAGCATAGAGGATTTTTTCAAGATTTCCAAGAGTTGTTTGTGAGGATATTTTTATTTGATGTTTGATGGATGCATGAAAGTTTTGGTTTTGATCCTAAGAGACCTAGAGAGACTTTGTTTACTAGACCAAGGTGTTGAAGAACATGTTAATACTTCCTATGTGAGATACTCAAACCTTTGAAAGAGACTTGAATTTTGAAAATAGTAAAATGAATACAAATTTGGATTGTTCCTTGATGCACGTTTGTAAAAGTTGAAGGTCAATCTTTCTCTAAATTCGTAAAGCATAGACAACCTTTTCTTGCGAGCATTTTGACAAAGATATTTGGACTTTGGTTTTTAGATTTTGATCTTTTAGGAAATCACTTGGAAGAGCACGTGTGAGGTCCAATTGTTTGTTATCTTTTCTTAGTGAGTTCTTTTTACCACAAACAATTCTTGATTAGGTTTTCAAACTAAATGTCTAATGTTCCAATTTCTTCTCATCCCACAAGGTCCATTATGTGGAAATCAAGGAAAGTAAGGAAAAAGTTCCCTATTGTTGACTTTAGTGAGAAAATTGAGATATGAATTCAAATGCTTAGAAGCCTCTAAGGATAGAATCCATAGGGAAAGCAATAACACTTGAATTTTGTCAAAGGTATTTGCTTCCTAAAGGTTTTGAAATTTGGTGATCATGTTGAATGTTTGTTTTCCAATGTTTGAGATCTAAGAAAAGTGTTTTGATTCCAAGAACATGTACAACCCTATGGATATTGAGACAATATTTGTTGAATCCCCACTTGGATAAATCCAGCTACACCTAATCTTAGTGGATGATTAGATGCTTGACCACATAGGATCCCCCTTATAGTGCACACACTTCTTGGCTCAGCCAAGCATTAGTACCCATGAAACTCCCATGGCATACTTCTCATCTCTACTAAAAGCCATAAAAATGTGGGATGGCTTCAGAATGACCATTCTTGCACCAACAAATAGATTAAGGATTTTGGTCTTTAAGACAAAGGGTTCTAGTGTAGGCATTCCATTTCTGGGGGATCATCCATGTGGCAAGAGATCATTGTTTCCCTTCTTGTCGAGAACAATCCTCCTGATACTTGAGCTTTCCTCAAGTACCCACACTTATATACCAGTTGGAAATCGCTTGGATTTAGCATGTTCCCAGTTGGTTCATTCCCTTGGGTAATTACTTTGTCCCACAAAGTTGGCCCTCTAAAGATAAATAAAAGTGAGCAAGTACATCCATACCTTGGTCAATCTTTGTTGAGAAACAAAGAGAGAACACACGTGATATACTCCACTCACACTCGCAAGATTTTGTATAATTTTAGTAATCCCAAATTGAAGTTTGGAGGCAATCACTTATACAATTTAATATCACAAAAAACCTTTTGATTCTCAAGATCGCCCTGAGGTGCGAGAGAAGCGCATATTTCTTTTAGGTGATATTACTTTAGATAATAGATTACAAAACATAGAAGCACATGTTCATTTTTAATCCCTCAAAGCAAGAATTGGATTCTTTTTAAACACCAAAAGGAACTATGAAATTTGTTTGTTCAATTGTTAAACCTTAAAAAAAATCTAGGAAGTTTCCTAAGGTTTTTTTAAATCCTTTCGTGTTGTTCTTTTTAGAGCCAAAATGAAATGTATTGAGTCCTAAAAGCATGAAAGATAGCAAATCCTTAGAAGAGGGATTATGATTTCTCCCTAGAGTGTTTAAAAAAACTTGATCTAATGAGATTATAATGCCATAGAGAAGCCTTTATCTTCATTTCCCTCCTTCACCTTCAATCAAGCCAACCTACAAAAACTGGTCAAAACTACCAAAACAAAGGTCAAAAACTAGTTAGTTGTCAAAAGCAACCAAAATGAAAAAGCACATGTTAAAATTAATTTGAAAACTTCCTTTTACCCCACTCTAGTGGTGCAGTCTGCAGATGCGACATAGTTTGAAGAAGTTAGTGGCACTGTATAGCGCTAGTGGGACTAATAGCAGTGCTCTACAATAGAACCAGTGAGTTGATTGTGATGCTATTTTGGCAAGCGATGCAGTTTGGAGTTTAGCTAACTGGTCATTTGGAAAATGAGTCCAACGTAGCAGTTTGAGTTTCAATTTTTTGGGTGGGAAGACCTTAGTGACGGATTTTGGAGTTTGTAGCATCATTGTATGGTGTCGCTAGACTGGTAGTGTCATTGTATGGTGCCTTTGGACTGATAGTAGCGTAGTTTCCTATAGAACAAAAAGTTCAAAAAAACCATAGAATTTCACCAAAAAAGTGTTAGATTCTTGGTATTTTCCCTCCCTCTAGTGCCAAAAAATGAATGTCGATGTTATACTTGCAGAAACACAACAAACAATCATACAATTAGATCATTATGTAAGTTAAATCAACATTACCCATATAATTCATTTGAGATGCACAAAATAAGAAATGAAGAACACAAACAAGAACTATCAAATCCTATCTAATGCAAGAAAAATCTCAATCCCATGGTGGAATTGGTGCCATTTTGATGTGGAAAATAGCCCTTTCCCAATTCCTTGCAAGCTTGGTGATGATTGATGAAGATTAAAGCTCCTTGATGTAATTTTGTCATAACCTAGCTATGAAACTTGATAAAAACTATGAAAATGGATGAACAATGGATGAAGCAAATTCAAAATCTCAAGATAATGTCTTTGCATGAAGTTGTTGATCCAAAATCCAAATGATAGACTCTTATTTATAGATTTGAAAGATGGAGGATGAGGCAAAATGGATGAATGTGGGATCAAACACCAACCAATGACCAAGTGCCACTTGTCAACATGTGAGTGGACAAAGGTGGAGCACATTTTGGTCATTGTGAAATTAAATGCAATTAGGTGGAATTTCAAAATGGATGAAATGCCATGTTGGAGGGAGGAGAAAATGAAGTTAATGCCACTTGGCTCAAGGCAAAAGGACATGTAAGAGGTTTAAATGCCTTGTTGGATGTACAAACCCTTTTGGAGGGATTTTTCAAAATTGGAGAATATTCCAACATTGATGCCTTTTTGAAAGTAATTGAGAATTTAATAAATCAATTGAAATTATTTTCATGAGAAAGTTGTAAAATCTAAAGGATTTAGT
Source organism: Sequoia sempervirens (assembly GCA_007258455.2). NCBI lineage: Eukaryota > Viridiplantae > Streptophyta > Pinopsida > Cupressales > Cupressaceae > Sequoia > Sequoia sempervirens. Next base: position 54,176 of record VDFB02287051.1, read on the forward strand.
GATTAAGATTAAGATTTATCAAGATTTGATTAATTTAAAAGGAGATTAGTTGATTTGACCATTTATTTAGATTTTTTTTAAATCAAAATGAGAATCATATGATGTAGACTAATTAAATAAATATTTTGATTTATTTAATTAAAAGGAGATGATGTTAGATTAAATTAAAGAAAAATTGATTTCTTTAATTTTTAATAGAATGACTTTAGAAATTAATTAAATAAAGTGAATTATTTAATTAAAGGGAGACTATAGGATTAATTAAATAAAATGATCTATTTTATCAATAGGAGATGATGCCCTAATTAGATAAATAATGATTTATTTAGTTAAGAGATGAAATGTGATGAATTTAATCAAATACAAATTATTCAATTAAATGATTAACAAAGAAGATGATTCAGGACGAAGCAGTGTTAGTAAAATCAGGATCAGATGTATAGGATCAATCAGTACATTTTCCATGTCTACATTAATATAGATTAAATTATATATAATATAATTATATTTATTATTATATATAATCTAATTATATTTATTATTATATATAATCCAGTGTCATAGCTCATCCCATGCGAAAACTCAATTATTAAACTCTAGAAGAAAAAATATTCAAAAAATATTCTCGTCTTTTTAGAAAACTGAGCTTGAAAAGAAAATAATTTTAAAAAATTGCTTAAATTATTGAATTTATATATATGAGTGTGTATATGCATGTAAAATAATAACATAAGATAATATATTATTATCAACTAATAATTAAAAAATTTCAAGCAATGATGTTAAACAAAATTTAGTTATAACTTAAAATTCAAAAAATCAAGAAGTTGTTGAAAAGAACTATAAAGTCATTATGAAGTATGATGCCATTAAATTAGATGTTACATGCAGAAGATGGTTGTTCTTATGAGGAGAGAAGTGGAGGAAATGTGTAGTAGAGGAAAAAACATGCATAACATGCATGAGGTGGGAAGCATAGTGGTGTCTTAATACCACTCAAGGAATGGTGCAAGGTGGGGGATAGAGATGGGGATTTGACTTCTTTCCACTTCATCCTGGAAACCATAATCTCTGCTATGGGGCTCTCACTATAATTCCTATAGTTGCAATGTTGACTCCATTGTAGAAGAGGGTGGTCAGGTTGTAGTCATTGTTGCTAACAGTGACACTACCGTACATAGCATAGACTTTAACAGTGATGACCAATGGTGATACAATGAAGGAGGGAAGCATGGTCAACAAGAGGTGGATAAGGTTTCCAAAGCCAGGAAAAAGGAGCAACTCAAGTCCCTTTGTAGAAAACCCAAAAATAATTCTCCACACATAGCCTCCAGAATGACCTTTCTTTGGTCTGGTGAAATAATGGGTAATCCACCTTGAACAAGGAAAAGAGGTCTTAGCACCCAATGTCACTTTTTGCATATTTTTTCATGTCCTCAACGTGGGTGAATACCATCGATATCCAGCATGAAACAGGCCCAACTAGCATGGATTACAGTATGCACATCTTTTTCTTCATAAATGACTTGAATGCTGGCAAATATGACCATTGATACCTTGTTTGGATTTGGATTTGGAGTTGTTCAATATATATATATGCACAAGATTGTCTATGTACAAACACAATTTTTCTCCCTATTGTTGGTATGTGGTGAATGATCATGCAAATACTGTACAGTCTTTATTGTACACATGTTTTCTCCCTTTTTTGCACTTCAATGGGTTGGTAGTTAATTTTTTGTTAATCGACAAATGGAAAATGACTTTGTAAAACCCTAATTATAGAAGCTTCCAAAAAGCTTATTATAAGCAGCTAGGATGTAAGTTGCAGGATGGTTTTCATGAGATTGTGATCTATTTTGTACTAGATAATAAAATCATTGGATGGTTGAGTTTCTGTGGATGTAGCCCATATTGGGTGAACCATGTTAAAATTATATGTTGATCTCTTTTGTGTTATTCTTCATTGTTATTTCTGGGTTACTTAATATGCATATTGTGACCAATGACATAATATAGGTTAACTACATCCGATCCATATGAATTCTAGGCATATTTAACCCAATAAGCATCAATCCAAATAAGATCATTCACTTTAAAAAAAGACAAAGAATCCATTAAAACTAACATTCTAAATCATGAAATCTTGACAAACTTCTAATCTAAGACATTAAAAATTATCCTATTGGGAGAGTGGTGTCGCATTGATGTGGAATGGTGACCCTTTCCCAATCCCTTGGATAATGAGCTTGTTTCAATCGATTATATTGAAGAGAATCAATGAGACAAATGAATGATGTGTGATGAAACACAATTTAAAGCTAAAGGAACATGATGCAAGCTATTCTAACATGATGTATTCTAAGATGATTGAAATGGGTATATGCAAATCTACTCTAAATGAAGTTTAAGCTAAAAAAGATTCAAACCCTAATTACACAATACTAAATGGATGCATTTATGTTATCATGGAAGCCATTAATGGAAGGTAAGCTAATATGGTGCAATTAAAATAAACTAAAATTATGCTAAATGTGAGTGCAAGTAAGAGTGATTTTAACAACATAAGTTTGATCTTGAAAGATGGATCCATTTGTCTCCAAATAGTGACTTATTTATAAGAAAGAAAATGAAAAATGAAGGTATAATGTTGAAAAAGCTAATCAATGGTCAAAAAGGAAAGAATATGGAGGCATGGATCATGGATTCCCATCAAGGGTTGAGGATGCAAGATGATATTTAATCAAGGACTCACATTCATCCAAACAAACAAATTGTAAAAACTTGCACAAGAAGTCTTTATGATGATAATAATGGTAATGGGAGATGCATGATGATGATGATTTGCTTATATCTTGGGTTTAGTATTTTCTGTCATTCCTTATTTTTGATATAACATGTAGACACAATGCATCAAGGTATTGATAACCAAGATGGAGTTGTATCTAGTGTAATGGACTTTGACTTTGTAAACAAATAGGATAGTTCTTGTTCACACATTGACATACAAAAACCTCATTGGAATGTAAGTTAGAGGCTTTAGAATATATCAAACCAAAGCATATGTAATAGTCAACAATGTACTCCAAGCAACTTTCCTACACACAACTAAGCAAGCATGCACCAAGATTATTTTACAAGAATAACCACAAGTACAACAAATGAAAGATAATGATCGATGCCCAATTCCTTTCTCTCTAAATCATTTTGATAGACATCATCGAGAGGTCTTCAGAATGGTTCATTAAGATAAATCTTAAGAAAATATCAAAGACAAATAGTTAGTGTTATCCATATCTCTTGCTAGTTTAATATAGCTAAGGTTATTTTTGATACTAATTCCCATCGTAGGAAGGATTCATCCTAGGACATGTTGATCAAATGTTTTGATTAGTATGAGGTGTTTGATAAGTCGTTGAAACAAACTTCACTAACTTGTTTACCTATGATCTAGACTTTAGATTTTGACACTTAGGTTCTCACTTTACGACTTACGATACTTGCTTTCTACTTGTTTTCAAAAGGTTGAAGATGATGGTTGATTTATTATGGATGGAGGTTTATTGTGAGTGAAAGAAAAATGGGATGGATGGTTTTGGATTTTTTAAAATATTTCAAATTTTTAAAAATTTGATAATATTTTGAGGTTATTTTTGGTCTTTTCAAAAGTTTATGCGAATGTTTATGTTTTTTCAGTTATTTGAGGTTGTTTAAGGTTTTCTCTAGATTTTTGATGTTGTTTAGGTCTTTTGAATGTTTTCTAATATTTTTGTGTTTTCTATTATTTGAATGTTTTGGGATTTTATGATATTTGAATGTTTAGGGGTTTTTCAAGATTTTACAAATGTTTAAGGTTTTTTGATATTTGAATGCTTAGGGATTTTCTAAGTTTCGATCAAGAACCTAACCTAAAAGACCTATCCTAGGGGCCTTGAGGGCTAATCAAAGATTAGCCTTGCCTACGTTATAGGCACAAAGACCACGTAGTTTGACTAACTTGACTTATTGATGATGCTAGATGAATAGTTGATGGATTGCTAGTTTATTATGACAGACTCCTAAAGCACTGATCTAGGGTGTCTTGGGGGCACATCAATGATGGCCTTGCCTATATTCAAGCTTAGAGAATTGTAGCTCGACAAGGTTCTATTTTTGGATTTTTGATGTTTTGACATTTTTTTAGGGATTTTGATGTGTTTTGGATTTTTTGGTTTTTTCACATGATGTTGACGAGTATATGGATATGTGATGATTTCTATGATTTATTTTGGGATTTTTTTGAAAACCAAGCTAGGATTGATTGATTAGATTGATATATTGTTGATAGTGATAACATTGTTGAGGATACACACATAATTGTTTATAAATTTTATTGGTGAAACAGGTCCTCACACATAGTGAACTTAGATGTTGGTGAAACATGTCTTAATACACAATGTTGTTTTAATAGTATTGGCGAATATGTGGGTGATTTAATATATGCTTATGAGATTCCACTCATAAATATTTTTAGTTTGTTGGAAATGCATAGTTTGTTATGATGAAACTATTAGTTACATATGCCTCATAAAATAAATTGATGGTGAATTGAAATGCATTGGATTGATAATTCATAAAATTCAGGGGATTTTTCCACCCCATTGGTTGCAATGTATTTTCCAATTTCGACTTGGATGATATGAACTATTCACTGATTGGTGAAGATTCACCACTAAAAAATGCCTGATATAGGGTTCCTATTTCTAATGTCTAGACCTATGACTTAGGTAAGTTGATTGTCCCTAACATATTCATGAATGTGGAATTTGTTAGACACATAGCCAAAATCTATGATGAGAATGTAATAGTTATTAAGGTGGCTAATGTAGGAGAGTTTGTAAATATTGATAAGACCTCCATTTCTAAAGTTTTTGGCCTAAAATTACCAACCAACAAGGTCATAGATTTCAACCATTTCAAAAAAAAATACCAGTTGGATAAGAATAGCTATAAGGTATTTTGGTTTCCAAAACACAAATTGAAAGGCTTTGACAAAAGGTCTATGAGGATCCCTACCAATGAAGTAGAACTTTTCAACTTGGATACATTTGAAGACTACTTCATCAAGGTATGCTATGCACTCTACTAGGCTTTGGGGGGAAATTCTAAGGCCAATATCCTTGTGCCATTAATGTATATGGGAGCTGACATCAAGAATCCTCTAGTGAATAATCAATTTGACTTTTCCACATATATCTTTAATGGCATCCACAAGCAACTAGTAGAGATCAAGAAAAGTAGCAAAATGGTTAACTTTAGGTGGTACCCCTTACTCTATCACAGTTCTTGTATGAGGGCAAGACAAATTAGGATAAAGTCATAAAAGTCCATATAGAAGATGACAAGGGTAATCCTCTCCCTATTCAATGTTGGACCCATGAATGGGACATGTATTGTGATGTAGCCAATTTTGTGATTTTTGAGAATCATTTTATTAGAAGAGTATTGGGCTTCATTGGGCTGAAGATAGATTTCAAAAGGAAATCTTGGATTTCCTTAGACCTAAGGATAGAGTACCAAATGTAATGCCCCTATGTCTGCATCGCCATTGTATGTTGTCATTGTTTTTCTCTGAGGTCAGGTATAGCTTGGTTATGTGTTCGTCAAGGTTAATTAATTGATTTTTCCTTGATTAAATAGAACTGATTAAGTTATTAATTGATTTTAATAATTAAACTTATAGTTTAGAATAGAATATTTAAAATAAAATATTAAATTATTAAGATGGTATAAATACATTATAAGTAAGATTAAAATTATTAAATCAAATTTTATATTTGTTAATATTTTGTATGTAAATTTAAAAGGGCATGGTTATAAATTATAAAATATAAGAAGTTGTCAAGTGGTGAATAAAGTGAAATTTATATAAATATGTTAATAATTTTGTGTGCAAACTTGAAGATAAGGTGAAAAGTGAAAATTATAAAATAAAACAAGTTGAGTAATTGTGCATAATGGGGAAATATAAAAGAAGTTAAATAAATTAAATGAGGGGAAAGTAGTTACAGAGAGGAAGGTGGAAGGAGTGGAGTTAATTGAAGAGGGAAATTTTATTAATTGCTAGCCAGAAGAAATTGCATTCAGTTGCATGGGATTCTTGTTCTTGAAATATTATTCTCTTTTCTATGAAAAATCTTCTTGAAAGTGTGAAGAAGAAATAACTCTAAAAATTGTTCCTGGAGGGTTGGGAAATTTCATTGTGGTGTCAAACTTTGAAGAGCTTGAAGCTGGGATTGAAGCTTTGGGAGAGATTTTGAGCTGCAGCTGAAAATTAGTCCTGACAATACTTTCAGTTCCTAGATTTGCAACTACCTAGGTTCCTCTATTCTCTTAACTTCATCTCTGTTACGTTTACTTGAAGTAATTTATTTAAATATTTAAGATTGAAACCCTGGGATTAATAATGTGAATATTATACATAATAGGTAGATTTTTGCTAAACTTTTTCTCATCATTAAACAATTCTCTCTTAAACGATTCTTTATTCTTCGAACTGTCAAATCATTTGTTGTTCTTGTTATAGCTCTATAATTAGATTGTGAACAACATTCTTACTTTGGTATTAGATACCATACCCTGCATTATAAGAGATTTTGGTCCTCATATATCGAATATGTGTTAATCTTGATAAACCATCTCTACCATTCTTGGGAACGAAGGCTTCAACTATTAATCACTTGATCTCCAATCAAGAGTTCATTTCCCCTTAATCATTCTCTAGATTACTTTAACACTCAATATCATGGATCGATTCTTCTATGTATGGCTCAATAGCCATGGCCCTTTCTATGGTTTACATCCAGTTTATTGTAATCTTAGCTCCCTATTAGCATTGTAATAAAGTTTCACTCTTATATTGATTGTATCTCATAGGCTTATAGACTTGTAAATATGCATGCAATCCAGGTGAATGCATATTAGCTTTGGTGGGTCTTGAGTGCCTAGAATAATCTTTATACTTTTGTTTTTCTTGTGGTCGATCTAATTGTATAAAAGTATATATATATGTTTATATTAATCGAGTCTTGTTTCATTGTTTGATATGTATAAGTATGAACAGTTAAGGATTTCTTTGTGTTTATATATCTCTTATGTGATTCCATTAGCGACCTATCAAAGCTACAATGCTTGAACATAGAAGGGTGCAGACATTTAAACTAGCTCCCTGATTCCATTCGCAACCTATCACAATGACAACAGTTGAACAAGGTAGGGTGTATAGATTTAAATAACCACCCTGATTCTATTGGAACCTCTCACAGATGCTACAATCGAACATAGAAGGTTGCAGAGGTTTAAAATACCTTTTTGAATTCCTTTGGAAACTTTTCACATCTGCAACACTAGAACATAATAGAAAATTTTAAAGGTGTAGATAATCCCTCAACCATTTCAGATTCTTTCATTGCTATAGATTGGCTGTGGGATTTTGATCATTTGTATCATTGTCTAGAATGTTAAAATTATTCTTATATAAGAATTCCCTTCTCCTTGTTGGCTCATAAAAATCTTGGTGGCGGTTGCATGTGTTGGAGCCATGATCCCATATATGGGTATCTGAATGACATTGTTCTTTGTACCAACCTGAGTCACCTTGGCCTTCAATCAACTCTCTAGAAACCGGTAGAACTACCTTATGCATCATATATAAATCAATGCCTTAGACCTCTAGTTTCGATCCCTAAGTTTGAACTAATAGTTATATGTAATAGTTAAGAACTGACAATGAATAACTCTACCTGTAGGTTAATGAATGTAATATATAATGTACTAGAGGTTCGTACTTTGTTTCTGCCTAGAAGATAGATCTTTTATTTTGTGAAATTCTTTCCCTATGATCTTAAGTGTTGTTCCCCCTTAATATATATAGTTATACAACTGGATTCTGGTCATTTATTGGTGTAAATAGGCATCTTCAACTCCTCTTGTTGCATGTGATATAGTCATCTTATTCTGGTGCTGCTTACTCTCTTCATGCCTTATCTCTAAGTTAGACTAATGTTTAGCTTTCATGCTAGTTTCTCAAGCAGCCGCAGATTCCTGTAAGCTTAGTAATCAATCATATATTTGTAATAGTATATCTATATTGAAACTGCCAAAGAAAAATTGATGTCCAAATGATTTTATGTGATTCAATGTTGGCCTTTTTCCTCACAGTCCACTGACCCTCTATAGGGTAACTTTAACTGTAGTGATCAATCCTTGTAGGGTAACTTTGCATGGTGGCCTGTATTTAATACTGCCTGTCAGCTTTACCTTAGTTCTACAAATTAAATTACATATGTAAACGACATGCTAATATATTAAATGTTGATATAATCATTATAAGATCATTACTATATGTGATATTACCACTCTATTAATAGCAATATATTAGTCATTATACAAACATACACACACATATGTGTGTGTTTGTGTCTATGTGAGTATATACGAGTGAGTATGTTTAAATATTCTTGTATATTTAACATGATTTCTTGTGAAAATATCTTATTTCCTATATGTATTTCTTATTAAATAGATGAAACAAGTGGATAAATGGTATTGAAATTGGAATAAGAAATGAGAATATCCTTGAAGAGTATTTAGTTATCTTGGATTGATTGCTTTGTAAGTTATTCATAAATCCCAAGCCTTTTATGATTATGATTTGATGTATTTATGAGTTTTTACTCAATTGTGTAATGAATGACTAGTTGATAAGGAATAATGAGTTATTTTTTATGTAAGATAAATGTTGAAGTGTAATGGTTGTGTTTAAAATTCATGTTGTACTCCATTTTTTCATTGAATTATGGCATTGTATGGAGTGTAGTTAGTGATTTTTGGAGATGGGTCGAATGAGGGTTAATGTTCAATGTCCAAGTCAATGTGTGTGATGAATAAAGGATACCTTCTACAGGCTGGGACTAATTATGTTTGGGCTATTTTTATGTTGAATTTTTGGAATTGGGGATGATGTTAAATTTTTCTATGTGATAATGAGTGGGTTTAAGCCATGTATTGGTTACTTTCCTTATGGTTGATTCTTGTATGGGATGGTACATACCTCACCTTCACATATGTTCATATGATTATGCAATTTATGCTATTTTAATTTCCCTTTTGCTTTCTATTGGGTGTCTTTTTGTAGAAGGGGGAGTGGCTCTCAATGGGGGTTGGCGCACAAAGTAGTTTCTAGGACAACCTTGTTAGAAAACCAAGATCAGATTTGGAAACTAAAAAGACCTTCCACAGAAGAGACAATCAGAAAAAGAAGAGAGGTTGCAAAAGAATATGCAACATAATATTATTTGAGAATTCAATAATTTCAACATATGATTTTCTTTATCAAAGAAGAGATGCATAACCCTAATCTTATCTTGAGCAACACGATAGCTCAACAAGATAAGGATAAAACCTATAACTTAGGAATTAAATAATTACCTAAGTAAACTTATGTAAAGTGTAATTAAATATTAATTACACCAACACCCCCCCATAAGTGAAACTTAGGGAGAAACAAATTATTATGCAAATATGAGTCCCGACAACAAGGCCTGATCAAGTACTCATTTACAAATGCAAAGATGAGGTAGAGAAGGAAAACTTAGTGGGAAAAAACCCCCTACAATGAGATGATAGCTACAAAGAAGCACTGGAAGAACACTATGGAGTAACACTAGAACCGCAATCTAACAAGCAAGGAAAGATACTTTTGTCTACAACTGAAACCAAAATCAGAATCGTGATAATGTGACAGCAGACCCGATGCCATGGAACACTCAAAAACTCACAAACTGGAACAACCCTAGAATCTATGAAGCAACATTAGATGAGATGATGACAGGATCTAGAAACTGTGTATCTCGATGCTGATGCCAAACTGTGATTGAAACTCTTCCATGGGAAGGAGTACCAAAAATAGACTCTAGAACAATAACCATAAAAACATGGCCCTCAAACTGAGAAGAATCTGAACCAATGCGGATCAAGAAACATAATCTCTCAACTGAAGTGTGAACCGATGAATCCGATATGTGTCAAGAAAAAGAAAAAATGTGTCCAAAAGAAACAAGGAGATCAGATAACCCATGCGAGTTTCCCTCAAAACAAAAAATGGATATGGAGATCAAAGTGAAAACTGCACTCTAATCAGATTTATTATGCAAGAAACCCCCCAATGGAACTTTATCTCAGTTCATTTATTACAATAACCCAACGATTGTAAAAGGAGAGAATCCTAAACATGCATAAATAGAAAAATAAAATAGACCTCAGATCTATGGAGAGGACTGAATCAGCTTTCCAATGCTGCAAGAATGATGAAAAATGGATCACTGAGTCAAAAGATATGCCCTCCATAGTGAAAAAAACAACATCTGAGTTCAAAGGCCTACAAAATAAATCTGGAGAAAAATATGGTAAAAACACCTACACCACTGGATCGGCATCAAAATCATATTTCCAACGGTATCTCGTTTACAAAAAACGGAGATCGTATGCAAAAAATACACCCATTTCGTGAACACTGCTCTAGAATGGGGAAAACACAATGCACATTAAATTTGACGGTCATACGGCCATCGTTGCAAAAATATGGGCCCAAATTTGATGGCCAAATGGCCATCGGCACACATGCATAACTAGGCTTATTTTGGAAAAAAAATGTTTTTTATAAAAAATAAAAATAAAAAAACTTTACATATATATATATTTTTAAAAAAATATTAAAAAAGACATTGACTTTAAAAAAAAAAAATCATAAAAAAATAAGAGCCTACAGCTGTTGGCAGTCAGACTGCCAGAGATTTTTTGCAAACCGAAAAGACCTTCCACATAAGAGAAAATCAGAAAAAGCAGAGAGGTTGCAAAAGAATGTGCAACATAATATTATTCGAGAATTCAATAATTACAAGATATGATTTGCTTTATAAAAGCAAAGATGCATAACCCTAATCTTATCTTGAGCAACAAGATAGCTCAACAAGATAAGGATAAAACCTATAACTTAGGAATTAAGTAATTACCTAAGTAAACTTATGTAAAGTGTAATTAAATATTAATTACACCAACAAACCCATGTGGGAGTTGTTTAATCAAGTGATAACCTAACTAATTAACTAGGGGGTTGGGTAGAGTTAAACCTTAATTAAGATTATTGGAAGCCTCACCCATTTCTATAGCGCTTGTTCAAGCTAAGGATAGGATGGGAAGGCCTGGTCGGAAAGACTAATATCCTAGTCTCTATGTGAGGATAATTGGTTCGGCATGTGTTACCCTATGGGGCTGACATCAAATGTGGGACTACCAAGACAACCATAGATGGGGTTTGGTGTCTAGTGGAAGACTATCAGGACAACCCATGCATAGACCATGCGATGACATTCTCCCCACTACAACCTTGCATTCACTTGGTTGACATTTTCATTTGATGTTGTTGTGCCTCTGGAAGCTATGTCACTATTGTATTGTGTGGTTTTGTTCTTTGTATGTGGGAATCACTTACATTCTTGTTGTGTCTATTGTTTTCCACCTTGTTGTATGTCAGTGATGGTGGGATCCTTTATTTCCTCCGAGCACAGGGGGTGAACCTTTGGGTTCACATGGTTGGGTGGAATGTGTTACATTCTCCATTGGGTACCCTTGTGCGTGTTGTGGTAATTCCTCTTGATCCATTGACTTCTACTTGAAATCATCTCTTGGGATTTTGATCATTCTACTTGTAAATGTATTGTATTTTTATCATGTTTCATGTACCATGTTGAGCACTCCTCACTTCTATCAAGGAAGTATTATTGTATGTGTTGTAATTGAAACACTGAGTTGATGTATCTCATGAATGTAAGGAATTATGTAAACAGTGATGTTGTACTTGTTAATTGAAATGAAAGTAATCAATTATTATTTTATATTTACAGATCAATGTTCTTCATGATTCATATGATCGTATAAATGTCATGCTTAATAATAAATAGTATTTGGTTATAATTAAGCTATATGATTTGGAAAATTTTGGATAATGAGATATAAGTAATGCAGTCATGCACCCTAGGGGATGTAGGGTCATAATTAAGATTAAGTTCAATTTTATTGGCGCAACATTGCACTGAAAAAAAAATTCATCTTTCATTATAGAAGTTTTGTCCTCTAGGGTTCTCAGCAGGACGTTACACATGGTAGATCAAAGCCAGGTTTAAACACTGGGTGCTTTGGGTATATAAATGAGCCCATTAAGTTGTCTTAGATGTATAGGTTGAAGTATGAGTTTTTCCTTGTTGACCTCATCTAATACCTTGACCTTGTTTTGGTGGTGTCTATTTAGGATCATGCCTAGGTGACGGGGTAGAGTTCGAGGGTGAGGTAAAAGTCAAGGTGTTGGATGTGGGGCCAATCACCAAGATTCACCCCCATAGAGTTCTCATGAGTTAGATTGTGAGGAGCATCAGGGTTCACATAATAATTAGGGAGGTGTAGGATAAAATTTGGGTCAGCCTGTGTTGGAGGGCCCATAGTTGCACCAATTACTAGAGGAGGCTCTTGCCCAACTTAGTTCAAGGTAGGAAGGTGAGTAGTTAGTGATTCAAGAGGGAGAGAGATCTCCCAAGAGGAGGAAGTTAGCTATTGAGTGGGATGCCATTTTAGCTAGTCACATGAGGGACATTTGAGCATGTCCTCTGACATTTAATGGGAGTGGCAATGGTCTAGAGGCTGAGACTTGGCTAATTGATCTAAACTGATGTTTTTCTATGCACCCATATGGTAGCAATACCAAGGCTAGGTGTGCCATTATGCATCTTTGAGGGTTTGCTTCCATGTGGTGGCATCTTGAGGAGTAGAAGCTCCACTTGGATATAGATTTAGTGTCATGGGAAATGTTCCTTGAGCAATTTAGAGCTCGATTCTTGTTTGACCATTGGCGGTAGCACCGAGTAGATGAGTTTCATGACTTGAGACAGTTGGCAATGTTAGTGGAATAGTATGTGCAACAATTCTATGAACTTAAGTAGTATGTTGGCATCAAAGATGATGAGGGCATGCTAGTAAAATACTTTATCAGGGTCTTAAATGCCCACATCAGTGGTGGTGTTTGAGTGTTCAATCCAAAAACCATGGAGGTAGCTGTGGAAGAAGCCCAGATGGTTGAGGAGAATCTTACTATGGCTTTAGGTGGACAAACAGGTGTACATATTGGTAGTGCACCTCTAGTTGGTGTCAAATTTTAGTGTGGTCCATGACAGGTTGCAAGTTCCTCCAAGGGACATCAAGCACCTGCTAAGGATGAGCATCAATAGTAGCATTCCCAGTTGAAACTTGGGAAATCTCAATCTCAGTCTGGTAATAGGTCCTAGAAAAAGAAAGATCAGAGCTGGCATCAAGCCAAGCAGTATCATCCCAACCATCTTGCTCAGAGTTCTTATTCTATGATTAGTGGAGGTAATTTTCCATGGTCTAGTGCACCTTCAGGTGACAGAGGATTCAACAAAGGTATAGGATGTTTCACTTATGGTCAGTAGGGTCAAATTGTGAGACAATTTCCTTAGAAGGGAACATTTGGATATAGTCAGAGGTTGGCCACTCTGGAGCCCACATTAGAAGACATAGGTAGATAACACAGGGTGTTTGTAGTGGTTGAGCACCAAGGTACAATTGGAGAGACTTCTTGTAGGGGATGGGCAACATTCTTTGGAAATCATGCATGTCCTGCAACATCGGGAGTTTACCTTCGGGGGGTGAGTCATGGTCCAAGTGCGGGTCCAATGGGATCCTAGTGATGAATCTTTAGTCTATTGGGAGGACGTATCCCAGATGTGTGTGTGTTACCCATTTTGGTTGCAGGCTTCCAAGAGTAAGTTTGGTCCTTGATGTAGTGCTTTTAGTTTTCCTTGTTTGAATAACTATTTAGACAGTATTTAGACCTTGTTAGACTTTATGTTACTATTTACTGGACACTATGTTATTGTTAGATGTTATTTAGACTTTGTGATATTTTGATGATTAGATATGGTAACGGTTTGATAACATTATGATGTTTATTTTAATGATATTGTTGGCATTGTGATATTTGATGTTTCTTAATTATGTTATGGGTTGTAAATTAGTTAATTTCTTATTTGAGTAGGGTGATCCCACAAAGTGTTGGAAAAACAAGGAAAAAAAACTAAGAGAGGGTAGGGAGTGAATCAGTTGTCACAAAATATTTAAACTTTCAAACTTTACTTAACTTAATCTCAGATCTAATGAATGAACAATAAACTATGAACAATCAACACATCAGAAGCACAGAGAACACCGGGATTTTTATGTGGAAACCCTGTTAGGGTAAAAACCATGGTGGATGTTAGTCCACAATATTATACCTTGTTAAAAGTATAATGAAAAATAATGGGAATGCACATGCATTCGAACACACTACCTAGATCTCACTACTCAAATACAAAAGAGATCACTTCCCAACACTACAAATAAATTTGGATTAGATCTGTAGGGTATGAATTGAGAAAATAGCTTCTGCAAAAGCCTAATTATAGTTCCAGTTAAGCATAGAAACACTCCTTCGCACTTCACTCAAACTTCTTCACACTCTGCTCTTCAATCGAATGAATAGATCAATATTCAAACACTTTCTCTTTTTTGGATTTTCTTCACTTCACTCACCACAAACAACCTTTCTTATATATCTGCAATCTAGATTTACATCATCTTCGTCGGCCAAAATATAAAACATATTTACAATGTCACCCCCAAATTTACAAATAAATTTAATGCAAATCAAACATCATTAGCTAATATTATGATGTGACCCAAGACAATATCCTCAAGTGCACCAAACATTCAAATTTAAATCTCCAAGGATCTGCAATATGTTACAACCATCATGTCAGCCTAGAACATGAAAACTTGAACACATGAGAAAAATCTTCGACCACGAGCACACTGATCAACATGGACATACAACGAAGATAGAGAATGATCTAGAAGCATCCACAAGCAACACAAACTAACAGAGAATCGTCCACAACAACTGAGATTACCAAAATCACATAAACTTCATTTAGGAGCACTAACAGAACCCACAAAAATACTATCAAAACACAATTGTTCATAACACTATCAAATCTTCACATGGACCTTTCAAATTTTTTATAGATGATCTAGATACTCATAACAATAAACCATTTAGTCCACAACAATTGATCTTCAACATAAAGAAAAAAACACCTTCTTGACCTACAGTATTCCACTGGCAACCTGCAACTCTTCCTTCAACAATTTTCGCAATATCCTCAACATATGCAACATTCAATACAATAATGCTAATAATGTTGACATCAATGACAACCACATATCAGCAACACAACCACAACATCCAACAATCACCCCTTTGGCATTGATGGAAACACATGATGTGAAAAATACCATCAACACAACTACACTTACTCTCCCTTAGGTTCTGACTCTTTTCCTCAATTTCTCTTCTCCCCCTAAAAAGGTTTTTCACATTTCTCTTCTCCCCCTTTGACATCAATGGAAAAGATAAGCATTATCTTCCCACGTACAAGCTTTGAACCATATATCTGCACATCTGATTACTCCCCCTGAGTAGCAGCCATGGAAACATCAATCCATATTAGGAAATATCTATGAAGCACACAAATTGATGCAATTAAATACATCTTTTAGTTCATATTAGGAGGGGTAATCACCCCTAGCATCCCTCTAAGATACTCAAAAGTATCCTTCTACAATGGCTTGGTGAAAATGTTTGCAACCTATTCTTTGGTAGGAACATACTCTAGTCTGACTTCTCTCTCATTCACTTTTTCCCTCAAGAAGTGAAAGTTGATTGATATATGCTTGGTCTTAGAGTGTAGCACCGGATTCTTTGATATGTTTATTTCACTTGAGTTGTCACAATATATGGCAATAGGTTCATCATATACTACTCTGATATCTTTTAGCATCTATTTCATCCACATCACTTGAGCATAGTTATTTGCAGTAGCAATATACTCTACCTCAATAGTAGATAGAGAAATGAAATTCTGCTTTTTACTCAACCAAGACACCAACTTCTTTCCTAGGAAGAAAGCATCACCTCTAGTACTTTTCCTATCATTTACATCTCTTTCCTAATCCACATCAGTATATGCATTCAAAGTAATATCATCATCCTTAGGGTACCAAAGCCCAAAATTAGTTGTTCTTTTTAGATATATGAAGATTCTCTTTACAACAGTCACATGAGATTCTTTTGGATCAGCCTAAAATCTAGCAACCATACATACAACATTCATAATGTTTGGTCTGGTTTGAGTTAAGTAGATAAATCCACCAATCATTGACCTATATCTTGTTTGATTTTTCTTAGGAGAATAATCTTTATATGTTAACTTGCATTTAGTTACCATGGGAGTACCAATAGGCTTTGAGTCATCCATGCCAAACTTTGTTAGCAACTCTCTCACATATTTGGACTGAGATATGAAAATTCCATTGTCTAACTGAGTAACTTGCACAATCCTAGAAAGAACTTCATCTCTCCAATCATACTCACTTAAAATTCACTCTTCATTTCATTAGCAAACTTCATACATAGATTATCATCTCCTCCAAAAATAATGTCATCAACAAAGACCTCAATAATCAACTCTTTGTCATGATCCAACTTGAAATACAAGTTGTTGCCAGCAGTACCTTTATTGAATCCAAGCTTTAGTAAATATTTATCCAGTCTAGCATACTAGGCTTTAAGGGCTTGCTTGAGTCCATATAGAGCTTTCTTCAATTGGAAAACTATGTCTTTCTTATCAGTCAGTTGAAATCCATCAGGCTGTTCAATATATACTTCTTCTTCTAGCTCACCATTCAGAAAAGCTGACTTCACATCAATTTGATAGACTTTATAGTTCTTATATGCAACATAAGCAAGAAATATTCTGACAGCTTCAATTCTGGCAACAAGGGCAAAGGTTTCTTCAAAATCAATACCTTCCATTTGTGAATACCCTTTACATACCAATCTTACTTTATTTTGGACCACTTCACCTTGTTATTCAGCTTATTCTGACAGACCCATTTAGTACCAATCACATTTTTGTCTTTAGGTCTGGGAACAAGTATCAATGTATCATTCTTTTCAATCTACATCAATCCTTCCTTCATAGCTTCCATCCAGTGTTCATCATTGCAAGCTTCATTGACATCTTTAGGCTGAATCTTGGAAATTAGGCAATACTCTTTTGTAATCTTTCTTCTAGTTTGCACACCTTTATTCTTGTCTCCTATAATTTGATTTTCAAAATGATTTAGCTTTACATACCTTGGAACCTTAGAACTTTCTTGAAATTTTGGGTCTTTTGTTCTTTCTTCTATACTTGGACTTGTCTCTGCTTCCTAACTACCTTGATTTATCAGAACAAATGGAAGTTTTTTTACCGAAACATATAAAATAATTTGAAGTTGAATATGTGTCTAAGAATTTTTTCCTTTGTTTGTACTATATTCCTGGCCATTTGAATCATATCCACAATATCTGGATGATTTAGCAAAGTCCTCATCAACTCTGACATTTGCACTCTCAACCATTTTTCTTAATCTTTTGTTATAGCACTGGTAGGCCTTGCTTTTAGTAGAGTAACCTAGAAAGATTCCTTGATCGCTTCTTGCATCAAACTTGCCTATGTCCTCATCTCTCTTGATGTAGCATTTTCTTCCAAATATCTTGAAATACTTAACAATAGGCTTATAACCAAACCATAGTTCAAAAAGAGTCTTACCAGAATTACCATTTACATATACCCGGTTTAAAGTGTATACAACAGTGCTTATAGCTTCACTCCAATAGATGTGAGGAACATTTCCTTCAATCATCATTATTCTAGTAGAATACATAATTGTTTTGTTCTTCCTCTCTACAACTCCATTTTGTTCAAGGTTTTAGGGAGCAGATAACTATCTTTTGATTCCATGCTCTTGACAAAAAGAATTGAACTCCCTAGAGGTGAATTCACCACCTCTATCTAACCTTAAGCATTTGATTTTCAGACCTTTCTCATTCTTTTCCATAGCTTTGAAACTTTTGAACTTCGCTAATGCTTCACATTTTTCTCTTAAGAAATCAACCCACATCATTCTAGAGTAATCATCAATGAGAAGCATAAAGTACCTTTCTCCATGAAGACTTCTGACTTTGGAGGGAGCACATAGATTAGTATGTACCAGCTCTAGTAATCCATTGGAATGATGTTTTCTTTGAAAATAAACTCTAGTATGTTTTCCCATCTGACATTCCTTGCAAATTGTGTTAGTAGGCTTCACTAGCTTAGGTAGATCTCTTACTACTTGAGTGGAACTTACTTTGACAATGTTATCAAAATTCACATAACACAGCCTCCTATGCCATAACCAGCTTTCATCTACTTGAGCAATTAAACAAATTTCACTAGCAGCATTCAGGTGAAAAATAATACCTTTTGTCTTTTTACCTGAAGCAATTACATTTCTAGAACTTCCAAGTATCATGCATCTTCCACCTTTGAACTAAAGATCATAGCCCTTGTCAACCATCTATCCAACACTCAACAAATTGTGCTTCAAAACTTCAACATAAAGGACATCATCAATGTTATGCTTACCACCAAGACAAATAGATCCTCTACCATGAATCACACCAACATTGTTATCTATAAATCTTACAACCTCACCGTCATACTTCTCTAGACTTACAAATTTTCTTTTGTCACCAACCATATGATATGAGCATTCACTATCAATAACCCACTCATCCTTTTCTTCAATTCAAGTTGTAAGAGATTTATCAACTTTAGCAGATTCAGTAGCCACCAGACCATTTTCCTTGATATCAAGGAACACCCATTCATCCTCATTTCCATTAGTTTTATCAGACTCTTCATCAGTCACTCATCCTTTAGCATAGTAACATTTCTTTTGAAATCTAGATTTTTTAGGCTTATTCCTAGGAACTCTTTCAGGACACCCTGATGCAAAATGACCTATTTTATTGCAAGAGAAACATTTAATAGGCAACATTCCTTTATACTTACCTTGTCCTCTATCTTCTTTCTTCACAATTAGTGCTTCCAACTCTTCTACTTCTCTTTCTTCATCTTCAAGCTATTTCATTTCTTCCTCATACTTGAATGAATTATTGGAGCACTCTCCTAGATCATATCTTTGCTCGTTTCTTCCAGATACAGTAACCTTAAATGCAGTTTCAATCTTGGGAACTGTGAACCATGATCCTAATACCTGCAAAACACAACAAACAAACACATTAGAAGATTGAAATGCAAGTTAGAAACATGATTCCTCAAGAAATCCATTTATCAATGCTCTAAATAGGAAAATGAAAGCAATACAATGAGAAATCAACAAAAGAGATTAAATCCTATGAAAGCAATGTAAATTCTTGATCTCTTGAGGGAGTTGGTGTCAATTTGATGTGAAAATTGGCCCTTTCCCAACTCCAATGCTAGCTTTGATGATTTGATGAAGATTGTGATCCACTTTGATGAAGATTGATGAATGCCCCAAGCCAAAAATCTGCAAAAAACCTAGCTATGATTCAATGAGATGGATGAGAATTGCTAAGTATTTTAGCATGGTAACTTTGCTTGAGATGTGGATGATGAAATGCATGGTGAAGCATTCTATTTATAGAATGTTGAAATGGAAACAAAGCCAAAATAGAGCAATGTGGGACAAAGATTCAACCAATGATACAATGCCACTTGTCAACATGTGATTGGATGAGGAATGAGCAAGTTTTGACAAATGTGCCAATAAATGCATTTTTGAATTTGAATTTTTGAGAAAAGACATGTAAGAGGGGGAAAGAAAATTGCATTGAATGCCACTTGGCTCAAGGCAAGGACATGTAAGAAGAAGTAAATGCCTTGTTGGAAGGACTTGTAAGAGAGAGTAACATGCATGTTGGAAGGACATGTCATTCAATTTTGAATTTGAAATAGAAGAATATTCCTCCAAAAGATGCTTTGTTGAGGGAAAATGAAGATTTAATAAATCAATAAATTGATTTATTTGTGCAAGTGGAGATATCTAGAGAATGCAAGTGGGAGAGATTAGTATTTAATCATGGTTAGATTAAAAAATGATGATTATGTTAGTTGACTTATTTTGACTTAGATTTTTGGATTAATTTAAATCAAACAAGAGAGGAAATGATTTAATGAGTTTAATTAAATAAACATGTTTTGATTATTTAATTAAAGAGATTGAAAGTAAGATTAAATTAAATAAGATTTTAATTTATTCAATTTAATAGATAGACTTTAGAGATTTAATTAAATAAAATTAATTATTTAATTAAAATAGGGATAATTAGATCAAATGAATTGATTTAATTAACAAGGGAAAGTGACTTAATTAGACAAAAATAATTTATTTAATTAAGAGATGAAAATTGATGAATTTAATCAGATAAGGGAATTTGATTAAACAATTAGACCGAGGGATGATTTAGGAAGAAACGATGTTAGTAGATCAGAGTTAGATGCGCAATGTCAACTTGTACATTTTGCGTGTCTACATTTTGCCCCTCTTTGAAGCAATGTACTTGTTGCATTGATTCAAAGAATGATCTTGTCATGATCAAAATCAAAAAAAATTCTGATTTCTCGGATGCCCCACTATTGCCCCAGTGAGAAGAATTGCACTGGTATATTGCCCCCTCGAGATGTTGAATGGGAATGCCAATTGCCAATCAAAATCGCGATAAAATGCGAGAGGAGTGGTTGATGTAGATGAATGGACATTCATTAGCTGTGGGTAGCTTCATGTACCAACTGGGATAGAAATGTTAGTAAAGATAGAAGAATGTGATAGAAGAATGAAAGAATGAGATGATCATGCAAATGGTGATGACTACTTGCCGTGGAGTTGGGATTTTCAAAGGGAAAATTTCCTTATGTTTGATAATACACGCAGTACGATGCATCAAGGTATCGAGAACCAGGATGGCATTGTACCTAGTGTGATGGACTTTGACTTGACAAATCGAATAGGAGTATTCTTTTCACACCTGACATACGGAACCCTATCCAGAAAATAGTTCAAATATTTCAAATATCTCAGACCAAAACATAGGAAGGCGAGCCTTTCTATGTGGTCAACAAGAAACTTAAAACACCCTCGCTACAAACTAAACAAAAGCACGCATGACCAAGGTTATATTACAAAGATATCCAACAAGCACATCAGACAAAAGATAATGATCGTTGCCCCATTCCTATCTCTCTAAATCCTTCGTTCAGACATCATCGAGAGGTCCTTGGAATGAGCCCAATGAGATAAATCAAACAAGATAAAGTAAGTGAGCAAACAAGCTAATGTTCTTCGTACTGTTAGCCAAGAGAAACGATGTTTCGAAAGATGGGAGCCAATACTTATTGCCAAAAGATATGTCCATTGTCGGAACGGATCCTAGGACATGTTAATGACACATCGTTTTGTTTACCCAAAGTGGTTGGTTTGATAAAAGTGCCCCTTGTCAGAACGGATCCTAGGACAAGCTTTTATCAAACAATGATGAAATTGATTTATGATTTATATGCCATTGATAAGAAAAGAGTTGACCAACTTGCTTGCCAACTGACCTATACTTGAGATTTTGACAGTTTAGGTTTTCACCTTTGACTGCTAGACTTGTTTCTGACTGTTTTACCAAAGGTTGAGGGTGATGACGATTTATTATGGATGATTGATTATTGCGAGTGTAAGCGAGATGAGGCGGATGGATTTTTTCAAATATTTGGATGTTTTTGGAGTTTTGCAATGTTTTTGAGGCTGTTTTTGGTATTTTTTCAAGATTTTCAAATGTTTTGATTTTGGTTTTCCAATGTTTTTGGGATTTTTGAGATTTTGACCAAAATACTAACCTAAAGACCTATCCTAGGGGTCTTGGGGGCTGATCGACAGATTAGCCTTGCCTTCGTTATACATGTAGAGACCACGTAGTTCGACTAACGACTTGACCGATTTACAAATGATGATATACATGATGAGATTGCCGCCATGACTGACCTCTATAGGACTAACCTAAATGTCTCGGGGGATGATCAAAGATCAACCTTGCCTACGTTCAAGCTCAGAGATGATGTAGTTTGACAAGACAACCTTGTTTTTGGATTTTTGAATGTTTTTGGATTTTTGAAATGTTTTGAATGTTTTGGATTTTGAAATGTTTTAACATTTTGATTTTTGAAATGTTTTGAATTGCTTTGGATTTTCTGATTTTGAGGACTCTTTAAGACCATACACCTAATTGATCCCATGAGAACGGCTCCCCAAGCAGGATGTAATAGACACCCGACATGCAGACAAACTCAACTCAAGAATGTAACAGTAGTACCAGGAGGGATCATGATACTAACACAAGACCAAGCTATGGTGCGTAATGCGGAGCTGGATGAGTGATGAATGGAGATGAGATGGATGATGCAGCTTAAATGGAGGGATAATGGACGAATAAGCTGGGTTGTCCCTCGTGGATGGAAAGTGCTTATTTACACAAGGCTCGCTTCGCCGGTTTCACCCCAGGTACTTGCCCAAAGTGCCAATCAAGTGGTTTCACTAGAGGACCATTTTCTTTACCATTTTGATCCCTTTCTAATTTTGGATTTTTGTTTTTGATTTTTTTGCTTGTTACCAAGATGCCTGTTTGCTAGGTTTTCGCCAAAGTAACCATTTTTCAGGACTTTTTCTTTTTTTTTGGCTTTTTTGGGTTCTATACCTTAGAAGATTTAGGCATAAAACTTTTTGAGATGAGAGTTATTCATTGGCTCCTGCAGAGTTTCCCCTTCGGTGTTGATAGCTGATATGCCCCTGGATTTGTAGCTTGTCGCGGACGATGAAAGGCCCCAACCAATCGGGTTCGAACTTGCCTTTGTCACTGGATTTGGGACATTCTTCCTGATTTCTTTTAAGACTAGTTCTCCAACTTGGAAAATCTTGCTTCTGATCCTCTTGTTGTAGCTTCGTTTGAGTCTATTTTGATAGACTTGCAAGTGATTCAAAGCATCGATCCTTCTCTCATCCAGTAACTCCAGCTCATTTAGTCTTGAGACCCAATATTCTTCATCAGTGATGAGATTTTGCAGTGATATTCTGAGGGATGGGAGCTTGATCTTAATGGGGGAGTACGGCTCGATCCAGACCGTTGAGAATGGGGTGGCACCGCAAGTGTGCGATGCTAGTTCGAGCAAGCCCAGAGGCGTGATTAAGTCGCGAAATGCCACCACAACCCGCGCCATTGGATCTGCTTTCTCTTGAGGATTTTGAGGATAGTTTTATTTGTGGCTTCTGCTTGGCCATTGCCTTGGGGATAATATGGGGTGGAAAAGCGATGTTGGATTTTGAATTTCTCGCACAAGTCGCGAACCTCCTGGTTCTTGAAGGGTGTGCCATTATTCAAAATAATGGCTTGTGGAACACCATAACGATAGATGAGATAGTTCAAGATGAATTTTGAGATTTGCTTTCCAGTGACATAGGTCATGGGTATGGCTTCCACCCACTTTGTGAAGTACTCAGTTGTAGTGATAATGAATTTATGGCCATTGGATGAGGTGGGTGAGATTTTTCCAATGAGGTCGAGTCCCCATTATGAGAAAGGCCATGGTGTGACGATCGGATGGAGCTCTTGAGCTGGAGAATGGATGAGGTCCCCATGTTGCTGACATTGTAAACACCTTTTGGCATGATCATGCGCTTCTCTCTCCATCGTGGGCCAATAATACCCCAGCCTCAGCAATTTCTTGGCAATGGTTATTCCACTCGAGTGTGAGCCACAAATGCCGTTATGAACCTCGGTTAGAGCGGTTAATGCCTCCTCAGCATTCAGACAACGTAGTAAGGTACCCTCTATGCTTCTACGGTATAAGGTATCACCTAGGATGAAAAATCTAGATGCCTTTTTGATAAAGGTTCGTTTTAGGCTCGATGGTAGGTCAGCGGGTAAGACTCCTATTTGAAGATATGTATATATGTCATGATACCAAGGATCGCCAGGACCAATGATTTCACACACATATTCCAATTATGGTACCTCGAATGTGGGAATGAGAATCTGCTCGATCAGAAATTCATATTTCGGTACATTATGAGGGATGTCTAATAGAGACCCAATTGTAGCCATGGCATCAGCTGCTCTGTTGTTGGTTCTTGGAATCTGTTCAAATGTTATGTCGATGAAGGATTCTTTTAGAGTCTCCACCAATTTTTGTATGGGTTAGCTTGTCATCCTTTTTGTCTCCATATTCGCGGCTGAATCACTTTATGATCAACCGTAGGAGTCACCGTAGGACCTTGAGAGCTAAGTGATATTCCACCGCATCGCTATCCCGGTGACCTATAGCCAAAGCCTCGTGATTCCTCAAATGCTAGTTAGTGCAAGGAAATGCTAGTTTGTATGTGATCTGGTATGTAGTCCTATGGGTGATGAAGAAGACACCAGCTCCTGATCCATGTTGTGTATATGAACCATCGAAGTATAGTTTCCAGTGATCAGCAATGTTGAGGTTAAAAATAGACTCATCCGGAAACTCTGAGACAAGGGGATTCTCAGAATACATAGGTGCTTCTGCTAATTGGTCTGCAATAACTTGACCCTTGATGGATTTTCTCTCAACATACTCGATGTCATATTTGATAATATCATGACCCATTTTGCCATTCTGCCAGTTAACATTTCCTTGGATAAGAGATACTTGAGGGGATCAATTTTCGCAATGAGCTTGATCTTGTGTGCCAACATGTAGTGTCTAAATTTTGATGCAAACACTAATAATGCAGGCAAGCTTTCACCGAAGCGCACTTAGCCTGTGACCAACCATTGTCCTGTAATCGGGAGTTATAGTAGATGGCCTCCTTCGCTCTCGCTTTCTTTACTGGCCGAAAGCAAGAAGAGCTCCTAGGGCTGGCCGCTGTTACCGACACATATAAGATCAACGCTTCGATAGGTGGCATTAACAATCGAGGTGTGCCTCTTTAGATATTCCTTTATTTTATTGGAATGCCTCTTCGCACTTGGTATCCCATTTGTATACTACCCCCTTGTGGAGTAGGTGTGAATACGGATTCTGCTTATCTGCCAGTTGTGCTATGAACCTTCGAATGGATTGGAGCCTACCTTGGAGGCCTCTCAGTTGTTTTAAGTTCCTTGGCGCTTCCATCTCAAGGATTGCTTTGACTTTTGCTGGATCCACCTCAATACCCCTCATGGAGACTATGTATCCTAGCAGTTTTCCTGATTGTACGCCGAAGACACACTTCTTGGGATTTAGTCTTACTTTGTATTCCTCTAATCTGTCAAAGATAGCACTTAGGGCTGCTATATGATCTTGTCTTTTTCTTGACTTTGCTAGGATGTCGTCGACATAGTCTTCAACTGTCTTGTGAATCATGTCATGGAAGATCAATGTCATGGCTCGTTGATATGTTGCTCCTGCATTCTTGAGGCCAAATGGCATCATGTTCCAGCAGTAGGTTCCCCATGGACAAGTGAAAGCCGTCTTGTGTTGGTCTTCTTTTGCTATCATGATTTGGTTATATCCTAAAAATTCGTCCATTAGTGATAGCATCTCGTGCCCTACTGTCATGTCCACTATCATATTGATATTGGGAAGTGGAAAGTCATCCTTGGGACATGCTTTGTTCAAATCTCTGAAATCTGTGCAGATTCTGATAGCTCCGTCAGGTTTTGACACGGGTACCAAATTTGATACCCATTCTGCATAATCAATTGGTCGGATAAATCCTACATCTAGTAGATTTTTGAGCTCCATTTTGACTAACAAAGCAATTTGAGGATGCATTTTGTGAAGCTTCTGTCTGACAGGTTTTGCATCTGGATACACTGCTAAGTGATGGACCACAGTATTTGGATCAAGTCCTGGCATATCTGCATAACTCCATGCAAAGTTTATTTGTCTTTCCCTTAGGAATGCTACTAGGAGTTCTTGCTCTTCTGATATTAGTGATTCCGCATAGAATGTTATGTGTGGGGTCTCCTCTGTTCCTAGGTTGATTGGGTTGCATTTTTCGGCCAAGACTGCTGACTTCTCTTGATGAATAGCTCTTAGGGGAAGATTGAATCCTTCATCCTCAGGTGCCTTAGAGAGGTTTTCACCATTGGATACGTCCTTTATTTTTACTATTTTCTTGTCAGAGAGTGCCACGGTGTGGTTTTCACTCAAGGACTTGGATATGATTCTTAATTTCTCACTTTTACGACTAAAGGATTCAATCGTTTCCCCATAGTAGGCGTGTGTGTCTAACTCCATTATGAATCCTGACTTATGATCTCCATTTGGAATGTTATCCCTCAACCCCATGAATTCTGAGAGTGCTTCATCGTTTTCGAATGTATCGAGAACTGGTGGTCCTCGTTGGTCATAGTCGATCAGTTGGGGGTAGACTAAGCGGATCTCATGATTTTGACTATCTGGTTTAAAGGATATGGTACTAATCATACATAGGGTGGTATCTTCAAATAACCTAGGTAGGTTGGATAAGGTATCTTCGTCATCGCTACTAATATAAGGCTCAGTGATAAAGTTATGCATGTCTATCCCTATGGGTATTGGGGAGTGCACTTGTACTAGGACTGGCTGAGGAGAAACATTAGTGGCTCTAACCGGAGGACTTCGGCCACGTATGGTTATTCTCGAAGGGGTACATCCAAGACCAAGATTTGTTATAGGTCGCGTCTCAGGCATGATTGGTATTAAGAGCCCATTGTCATTTTGCCCCAGTCTTTGATTGCGGTCATATCCCATCGCAAGCATCATGTGTAGGCCTCTGCTTCTTTCATCCATTGGTAATTCAGGTGTCGTTCTTTCATCTTGATACAACATGTTTGATGGATCTGCTTCTATTACCTCATGGCCAAGGTCTCCCCACCTTGTGAATTCAGGATAATTTTGAGAATAGGTTTGTGATGTGGGAGCTTGATTTTCTTGTGGGCATCCTCATGATCTTGGAGATTGTGGTAACTCTTCTATCACAAAAGCATTGTTAGGCAACTTATAACTTCCACAACCATCCTCTTGGATGATGAGCTTGATATCGGATATGGTGGGAATGGCGGGTGTCTCTTTCGCAGAAGTGGACATGAGAGTGGCGGGATCGATGTATGATGTGGATGGGACCTCATCATTTTTTGGCACTTGGGGGATTTTGTAATAGTTGGCTTCCAAGTTCTTGCAGTATGAAAACGGCTCAGGATCTCCATAGATAGTGACCTCTTGTCCATTATGTGTGAATTTCACACATTGGTGGAAGGTTGATGCTACGGATTTCATTGCGTGGATCCATGGGCGTCCGAGGAGAATGTTGTATGGTAAGTCGAGGTCCAGGACCTGACAGGTGGTTTCCATAAGCGTTGGCCCTACTTGGATAGGGAGCTTAATTGTGCCCTGTGACACTCTTTCTTGGTCATCATATGCTCTTATTGTTATGCTCTTTCCTTTGTCAATGGAATCTTCTGATATCTTTAACTGCTTGATGAGGCTAAACGAACAGATGTTCAAACCTGCACCTCCATCCACTAGGACTCTTTTGATTTTACTTTTGTTCACAATGACCTCTAAGTGAAGTGCACGATTGTGAGATGGTTGGGCGGGAAAGTCTTGGTCAGAAAACGTGGGAGATTAGGTGTTATGATGTTTTCGACCATAGCTTGGAATTGTTCTGCATCGAGGTCTATGGGGACGGTAGACGAGGCTAATGCTTCCTCAAGGATCTTTTTATGGGCCGATGAGATTTTTAACAACTCCATGATGGAGATGTGTGCTGGCGTTCTTTTGAGCTGGTCTACAACATTGTAGCTATACGGAACGACTCTTGATGTAGGGACTCTATTGGGTTGGGATGATCCTGCGATGGTGACCTTTCCGCCTCTTGTGGTGACTCCATAGTCTTCGGCATAGGCACCTTTGATGGTAATGACCATGCAGTTTTCATTGAGGTTGGCAACAACTGTTTCGTATACATGATTTACACTACCTTTTCCTTTATCCTTGTTATTCCCTTTGTTGCCATGATTTGGCATCGGATTCGTGTAGATTTTAAGATCTTGATTCCCAGTAGGTGCTTCCACATCTATGATTCTTTTGTCGATGAGATCTTGAATGATGTTCTTGAGTCTCATACAATTATTTGTGGTGTGGCCTTTGATTTTGTGGAATTCACATAGTTGATTCTCATTGTACCAAGGAGGTTTGACATCAGGTTCTTGATAATTTTCAAATGTAGGAGCTTGAATGAGTTTTTCGTCGATTAGCCTTTTCATGATGTCCTCAAGTGGTTCTCCCAAAGTAGTGTATTTTCGTTTGGGGCATGTTTTGCGTTGAGGTGGTCCTCTTTGGTCATTGACGTTATTGATGGTGGGATTATTGTTGGGTTGATATGTTGTGTGATGAGGGTTTTGGCGTTGTGGTTGGATTTGCGGTGTGGGTGTATTTTGGCGTGGACCACTAATGACTACCTTGGCATCAACGACGCCATCATTAGTAATGTTCTTGTTTCTCGCCCATGTACGAGGTTTATCATTGTAATTTGATGGTGGGTGATTGTTTTGTGATTCATGATATGATGTTGATTCGATGGGTTGCGTTGCAAGGGCTCTTTCGATGCTAAGCGCCTTGGAGATTAGTTGATCATAGGTGGTGATTCCCTGAACTTTAAGGTGGAATGATAGATGACTTTCAAGATTGGTAATGATTGTGCAGACTTGTTGCTCTTCTGGCATGGTCCATTTGCTCCGATTGGCCTTGGATCGCCATCGTTGAAGAAATGAAGTGAAAGATTCATTCTTTCCTTGTTTCAGAGCATAGAGTTCTTCGAGACTAACATCCATTGTAATGTTACATGTGTAGTTTCTAATGAATGCGTCTCTAACTTCTTCAAATGTCCTAATGCCTGAAGGTAAGCGAGAGAACCATTCTATAGCATCTCCTACTAAGCTCCTAGGGAATAGCCAGACGATAAGTGCTCGCCATGTAACTCCATACAATGAACCCTGAATTCCGATGTGATCTTCGTGGCTTCCGGCCCCGACATTTCATTCAAATTTAGGGATCCCCAAACTCCTTAGGGAATGGTTTCATGTCTAGGCCCCATCAAATGGATAGGACACAAGTTGCTTCTATGCTTTGGTTGTTCGTCCCGATCAAGATCGAAAATTTGTTGTGAGAGCAACTCTGAATTGTACCGCCATATCATCTCGAGGGACCGGGTGGGATGAATGTGTGTGTGTAACCGTATTTGATTGGATGGCTTGGTTTGGATGGATGGGGTTAGCTCATGATTGTTCAATGGTATCAAGATGTTGTATTGCAAGTATTTCTACTCTGTTTCTTTGACGAACAACGCCCGTTTTGCCTTGTTGTTGCTATGCCTAGATTTTGCTTGTTGTTGTGACTTGTTGCTAACTCTAACAATGCTTGTTGTTCTCAGCTTATCGCTATACTTTGTTATCGCTCTTAACAACGTTTGTTGTTCCTCATTTGTTCCTTGTCTCCACAACGCTTGTTGTTGGGCCGCCAATCTCTGTCGCCTTTGTTGCCTTTGCATTGCTTTAGTGCTTCATTGGTACGTTTCTCCATCAGCCGCTTCAGCAAGAAGTTGTGTTTGTGCTTGTGCTTGTTCTGCTTGCGCTTGAGCTTGTGCTTGGGCTTGCGCTTGTGCGGTTTGTTGTTGCAATAATAGTTGTGCTTGAGTGTTTCTTTGTGCTTGCAATGTTTGTGCAGCTTGGGCGGCTTGAGCGGCTTGTTGTTGCTGTTGTTGTTGAAATAATGCTTGAGCTTGTTGTGCCTGTTGTGCTTGTAATGCAGCTTGTGCAGTTTTGGCAGCTTGCGCAGCTTGAGCGGCTTGTTGCACAGCTTTTTGTTTTTGCACTTGTTGATAGCCTCTTTGGAAAGCAGCTTGCAATGTTGCATCGAATTGGTTTGATGTGGTGAATGTTGGTGGTGATGGGGGTGGTGGTGGATTTGGAATGGCGTTGGTGGTGGTGGTGAATGGTGATGTTGTGTTGATCATTTGGTTGGTGGATGGTGTTGTTGTGTTGATCATTTGGTTGGTGGATGGTGTTGTTGATGTGGTAAGTGGCATCGTTGATGTGATTGGCCCTTGAGAGGTCATGCTTTGCGATGTTGTGGGGGTGTTTGATGATGTTGCCATTGGTTGTGTGTTTGTCGTTTGTGATGTCAACAATAATTTTTGAGCGTTTGGCAAGATGTTTTGATTGATGGTTGGGATAGCGGTTTGATTGATACTTGGTAGGGGAGGCAACCCCAAGCCAAGGAGTGATGTGGATGATAATGGTAGTGGTGGGATAGGTGGAAATGTGAGGGGGGTGAATCCTTGTGAAAGTGTTGTGGTATTGAATATGCCCCCTAGTCCGAACATGTCTCCTTCCTCTTGCGAATTTGTGAGAAGAGGTGTTTGTGGTGCTCCGTGAAAAGATGTTGATGATAGGTCGTAATGTAAAGTGAGAGGAACATTTTGGTGTAATGGATTATGGAGGATGTTTTGTTCCACTATGGTGTTTGCGTCCAAGTTTTGGTTATTTACAAGGGGATGTGATTGAAGTTCATTGAGAAATGTGCTTCCCTTGTTGACATTTGGTTGGGTTGGAGCAATCGATGTCATGATTTTTGGAATGTTTTGCGTGATGTTTTGGGATGGAGGTGTAGATGAAATGGGGATGGTGGATGAGATTGGCGGAAAAGATGTCTCTAGTATGGTGCTCACATCAAAATCCGAAGGCAACTTGGCCCCTTGTTTTGCTAGTTCAAGCATGTACAACGAAGGGTTAAGTTTCATCATGATGTTGATGATTCTATGGTTGTCCAGATTTTGGAGCATTTCGGCTATTTCTTTGCGAGACATTCCAAAGGTGAGGTCCTCCCCTTGATTTTCTTCTTGTGGGTTTTGTTATGATGAGGGGACCAATGGATTGCTTGATTCTGCAAGATTCATTTCTGTGTTTGTTTGGCTAAGGTCACTTGAAACAGGAGTTTCTTTGTGGGCTTCCATACTCTTCTTGTATTGAGATCTTGTTTGAACCATAAAACAAGGATCAATCTTCGAGAATATGGGAGATGAATCTCTTAATTCCTTGGATTAATCTCTATTTTATGTCCCAAAGTAAAAGTTTTAAGATGCCTTTTAGGATCAAATGTGATAGTGATGATATGATGGTGATGTTATGGATGTTTATGGGTGCTGTTTTTGGCTTTTGATAAATCTTGAATGAAATGCTAGGACTTTGGATTTTTGATTGGTTTGATTTTTTGGATTTTAAGATTTTGTCCTTGATCTTGATTTGGATTTGGATTTTGATTTTGAACAAAAATACCCTAAGATGTTTGATAATGATCTAAAGGATAGTTGTGTTCAAAGGATGATGATTTGGATATGTGTGAGGAGAAGGATGTATCTACCCACACCTACCCAAACAAGGTGATTGTTTCACTAGGTATATGAGAAGGATTCATCTACATACACTAAGCTAGACAATGATTTGGAGATGACTTTGACTAAGGATATGCAAAAGGATGCATTTACACATTCCTAACCAAAGGTGTTTTGATAAATGTTTTCAAGGACTTGGTCTCAATGATTTTGGTGTTTGCTTGGTTACGTGTGACTTCCTAGCACTTCAAGGATGATTTCAAGGTTTTTCAAAAGATGATTTGTGAGATGGATTTTGATGTTTTGAAAGATGGATGAAAGAGGTTTGATTTGTTTTGATCCCTAGATGAACCTAAAAAGACCACTTTATATTTTCCAAGACCTAGGTATTGAAGAGCATGCATATACTTCCTAAAGACCTTTGTAACCAAGGAATGATTTGAACACTTTGGATTTCTAATCAATGATTTGTGCTTTTGGGATTTGGAGTCTTCAACACACATGAAAGTTCATTTTGCTTAGTCTTTGCTTAATGGATTTATTTTACCAAAAACACTCTCTTTGATTAAAGTTTCAAACTAAGATGTACCAATGTCTTAATTTCCTTAAACCCCACAAGATATTTTATGTGGAAATTCAATGAACTTAAGGCAAGGGTTTTCCTATTGTTTACTCAAGAAGACAAATTGAGGTATAATCCAATGCTTAGGAACCTCTAAGGACGTGAATCCCAAGGGAAAGCAATAGCATATGGATTGAGTCAATGATATTTGTCTTCAAGAGGGTTTGAAATTTCGAGAATCATGTTGAATGTTTGTTTGCAAAATGTTTTCGAATACACACTGTGTTTTCAAACAAAGAATTATTACAAGCCCTATGGATGTGTAAGACAATATTTGTTGGATTCCCACTTGGACAAGTCTAGCTACGCTTATCCCTAGCGGATGGTTAGATGCTTGACCCCACTGGCTCCCCTCCACGACTCATTAATGTCAATCGGGGCAGCCAAGCATCAACACCCATGAAACTCCCATGGCGTGCTTTTCATCTCTACTAGAAGACTGTAAGAGTGTGGGGTGGCTTCAGAACGACCGTTCTTGCACCAACAAATAGATTAAGGATTTTGGAAAATTCTAGCACATGGGTTCTAGTAAGGACTTTCCGTTCGTGGAGATTGACCCATACGGCAAGAGTCCCCTTTCGGATCCATCTTGTCGGAGCCAACTGTGTGATTATGGCGTTTAACCAAAACCCTCATTTATATCCCGGTTGGAAGTACTCTTGGCTTTATAGTTTTACCGGTTGAGTCGTCACTTGGGTGAGTACTTTTTCCCCAAGGCAGGCCCTCTAAGATAAACAAAAGCGAGCAAAGATAGAATCCGTAACTCGATCGATCTTTGATGGCACAAAGAAAGAGAATCTACGCGAAAATGCCCCTACTCACACTCGCACAAGATGTTCAATTTTTAAGCCCAAAATGAAGTGTTTCAAAGCAATAAAATGTATTTTGATTGTTTCTCTTGCACCCTAGATCGCACGAAGCGCAAGGGGAGAGGATATGTACTCAAAAGACAATCACACAATTCAAACACTTGTTCGTTTTATACCCTTCAAAGAAATTGTGAATTCGTTTTAAGCACCAAATGAAATATGAAGATTGTTTGTTCAATTTTTAACCCAAAACGAACTCTAGTAAGTTTGTCCTAAGATTCATTTTAAGCCCCTTGCAATGAAAATCAAATTGTTCATTTTAGACCCAAATGAAAATTAGTGTCCTAAGAAGGAGAAGGAAGACAAATTCTTTGAAGAAGTGTTAAACAAACACTTAAGTGTTAGAAAAACACTCTGATTAGACAAAATATCCTCCTCATGCTCCTCTTTCTTTTGATTTTAATTTTCAACCAGGCGCGCTATAACAGTGACCAGGCGCACTATAATAGTGACCAGGCGCGCTATAATAGTGACCGGGCGCTATAACAGTGACCAGGCATGCTACAACAGTGACCGGGTGCGCTATACCAGGAGCGCTAAAACAGTGACCGGGCGCGCTATAACAGTGACCAGGCGCGCTATAACAGTGACCAGGCGTGCTATAAAAATGACCGGGCGCGCTATAAAAATGACCGGGCGCGCTAAAATGGGGATTTATGAACAAAACTATAAAAAACGGCGAATTTAAAAAAAAAACATGTTAGAATCTGTTGATCCGCCCTCCCTCTAGCGCCAATATGTGAACCATGATCCTAATACCTGCAAAACACAACAAAAAAACACATTAGAAGATTGAAATGCAAGTTAGAAACATGATTCCTCAAGAAATCCATTTATCAATGCTCTAAATAGGAAAATGAAAGCAATACAATGAGAAATCAACAAAAGAGATTAAATCCTATGAAAGCAATGTAAATTCTTGATCTCTTGAGGGATTTGGTGCCAATTTGTTGTGAAAATTGGCCCTTTCCCAACTCCAATGCTAGCTTTGATGATTTGATGAAGATTGTGATCCACTTTGATGAAGATTGATGAATGCCCCAAGCCAAAAATTTGCAAAAAACCTAGCTATGATTCAATGAGATGGATGAGAATTGCTAAGTATTTTAGCATGGTAACTTTGCTTGAGATGTGGATGATGAAATGCATGGTGAAGCATTATATTTATAGAATGTTGAAATGGAAACAAAGCCAAAATAGAGCAATGTGGGACAAAGATTCAACCAATGATACAATGCCACTTGTCAACATGTGATTGGATGAGGAATGAGCAAGTTTTGACAAATGTGCCAATAAATGCATTTTTGAATTTGAATTTTTGAGAAAATACATGTAAGAGGGGGAAAGAAAATTGCATTGAATGCCACTTGGCTCAAGGCAAGGACATGTAAGAAGAAGTAAATGCCTTGTTGGAAGGAATTGTAAGAGAGAGTAAATGACATGTTGGAAGATTGAAATGCAAGTTAGAAACCTGCAAGTTAAATGAGAGTAAATGATCCTAATACCTGCAAAACACAACAAACAAACACATTAGAAGATTGAAATGCAAGTTAGAAACATGATTCCTCAAGAAATCCATTTATCAATGCTCTAAATAGGAAAATGAAAGCAATACAATGAGAAATCAACAAAAGAGATTAAATCCTATGAAAGCAATGTAATTTCTTGATCTCTTGAGGGAGTTGGTGCCAATTTGATGTGAAAATTGGCCCTTTCCCAACTCCAATGCTAGCTTTGATGATTTGATGAAGATTGTGATCCACTTTGATGAAGATTGATGAATGCCCCAAGCCAAAAATCTGCAAAAAACCTAGCTATGATTCAATGAGATGGATGAGAATTGCTAAGTATTTTAGCATGGTAACTTTGCTTGAGATGTGGATGATGAAATGCATGGTGAAGCATTCTATTTATAGAATGTTGAAATGGAAACAAAGCCAAAATAGAGCAATGTGGGACAAAGATTCAACCAATGATAAAATGCCACTTGTCAACATGTGATTGGATGAGGAATGAGCAAGTTTTGACAAATGTGCCAATAAATGCATTTTTGAATTTGAATTTTGAGAAAAGACATGTAAGAGGGGGAAAGAAAATTGCATTGAATGCCACTTGGCTCAAGGCAAGGACATGTAAGAAGAAGTAAATGCCTTGTTGGAAGGACTTGTAAGAGAGAGTAAATGACATGTTGGAAGGACATGTCATTCAATTTTGAATTTGAAATAGAAGAATATTCCTCCAAAAGATGCTTTGTTGAGGGAAAATGAAGATTTAATAAATCAATAAATTGATTTATTTGTGCAAGTGGAGATATCTAGAGAATGCAAGTGGGAGAGATTAGTATTTAATCATGGTTAGATTAAATAAATGATGATTATGTTAGTTGACTTATTTTGACTTAGATTTTTGGATTAATTTAAATCAAACAAGAGAGGAAATGATTTAATGAGTTTAATTAAATAAACATGTTTTGATTATTTAATTAAAGAGATTAAAGTAAGATTAAATTAAATAAGATTTTAATTTATTCAATTTAATAGATAGACTTTAGAGATTTAATTAAATAAAATTAATTATTTAATTAAAATAGGGATAATTAGATCAAATGAATTGATTTAATTAACAAGGGAAAGTGACTTAATTAGACAAAAATAATTTATTTAATTAAGAGACGAAAATTGATGAATTTAATCAGATAAGGGAATTTGATTAAACAGCTAGACCGAGGGATGATTTAGGAAGAAACGATGTTAGTAGATCAGAGTTAGATGTGCAATGTCAACTTGTACATTTTGCGTGTCTACAGGAACAAATTCACCAAATTCATTCAACTCAAAGGAAACAAGTTTACCAATTAGTGTATCCCTTGTCACATTTGTTACTGATCTCAATTCTTCAATAGCATGAGCCTTTGCTTTGTAGGAGGGAGGAAATGGTTTGAATACTTTAGCTACAATTTCTTCCTCTTCCAGGGTACCATCGACACATCTAATACCCATCACAAGTTCATTTAATCTTTGCATAAAAGAAGAAATATTTTCATCTTCACCCATCTTCAAATTTTCATACTTTCCTTTCAAACTTTGTAGCTTAGCCATCTTCACATGCACATCTCCTTCCTACAAAGTTTCCAACTTCATCCAAATCTCATGATCTATCTTTAGACCTATCATATTTTTTATTTCTAAATTTGTCAAAGCACTAAACAAAGCTTCAATAACTTCGGTATTATTCTCAACTTCTTTAATATTATCAGTAGTGGAAGGACCATTCTGAGGAATAACATATGGATTATTTGTAATCTTCTAGTAGGGTTCACCAATACAACTCAAATGATACTCCATCTTGGCTTTCCACAATGATTAGTTTGTTCCATCGAATCTAGGATTGTCCTTCTTGTATGATGTCATCTTGGATTACCTCAAGCTTTTAAACTTCTTCAGAGGAACTTGTTTTGATACCAATTGTTGGAAAAAAGAGGATAGACAACTAAGAGGGGGGGTGAATTAGTTGTCACAAAATATTTAAACTTTTCAAACTTTACTTAACTTAATCTTAGATCTGATGAATAAACAATAAACTATGAACAATCAACACATCAAAAGCATAAAGAACACCAATATTTTTATGTGGAAACCTTGTTAGGGGAAAAGCCATAGTGGATGTTAGTCCACAATATTATACCTTGTTAAAAACTATAATAAAAAATAATGGGAATGTACATGCATTCAGGCACATTTCCTAGAGCTCACTACTCAAATACAAAAGGGCTCAATGCCCAACACTACAAAGCAATTTGGATTAGATCCGTAGGGTATGAATTGAGAAAATAGCTTCTATAAAAGCTTGATTACAGTTCTAGTTAAGCACATAAACACTCCTTCACACTTCGCTCAAACTTCTTCACACTTTGATCTTCAATCAAATGAATAGATCAATATTCGCACACCTTCTCTTTTCTAGCTTTTCTTCACTTGACTCACACTATAACTTTGCACAAACAACCATTCTTATATATCCACAACCTATATTTACATCAATAAATTCGTCGACCAAAATATAAAACATATTTGCAATGTCGGCCCCAAATTTACAAATAAATTTTGAATGTGAATGAAACACCGTCAACTAATATTATGATGCGATAGAAAAAAATATCTTCAAGCATGCCAAACATTCAAATTTAAATCTCCAAGGATCTACAACACATTAGAACCATCATGTCGGCCTAGAACATGAAAAATTGAACACACATGAGAAAAATATTTGACCACAAGCACATCGATCAACACAAACATACAACAAAGATAGAGAATGATCTAGAAGCATCCACAAGAAACAAGAACTAATAGAGAAGCATCTGCAACAACTGAGATTACTAGAATCTCATAAAATTCAATCAGGAGCATTGATAGAACCCACAAAAATACTATCAGAACACAATTGTTCATAACACAATCAAATCTTCACATGGACCTCTAAAACTTCCAGTAGATGATCTAGATACTCACAACAATAAACCCTTTAGTCCACAACAACTAATCTTCAACATACAGAACAAAAAACCTTCTTGACCTACACTGTTCCACTGAAAAATTGTAACTCTTCCTTCAACAATTTTCTCAATATCCTCTACATATACAACCTTCAATACAATAATGCTAATAGTGTTGACATCAATGACAACCACATATTAGCAACACAACCACAACATCCAACACAAAGCTGGTTTAAAATTTCTAGGACATTCTGATTTTTGCTGATATCACATATTTTTAGAAAATATAATGATTTAAGCCTTAAAAAGTTCCATTTAAAGCATTCCAACTAAAGAGGTTTTGATCAAACTACCTTAGATCAAACCCCCTTGGATAGAACCCCGCTAGTTTTAAACCATACCTATAATGGAGTCTCCTTTACACCTATCAAATGCTGATAAAAAACCACTTTTGATTTACCTTTTGGGGGATCAAATAAATTTATTTAAAATTTATTTTTTGTAAGTATGCATTCCTTATTATAAGCTTCCCAAAAAGTATAATTTTAAATAAATTTAATTTTATTGTTATATTTATTTGTTATTTCTTGTGAATGTAGATTTTTCATCAAAAATAAAGCTCTCAGTTCTACACATGTGGAAAAATAGAAGATTATCAATTTTTTTTGAAAAAATATGAGTGCACCAGATATTGAAGTCCTTGATCCAACAAAAAAAGAAATTGATACACACAAAAAAGTTGTGTTATACGGTCCACCTATGTCTGAATTATAATTGGTTTGTCTTTGAAACTTGATTAATGAAAAATATTCAATAAAATAGTATGAAACCAATTGGAAGCACTAGATATCATAGTTACAAATCTAAATTCAAAAAAATAGAATTTTATCCTTCATGGAAATTTTTTTATCTATTATACGGTGAGTGTCACTCCTTAAAAATGGTGTTTACTAAAAAAAAACTAGTTTTCGAATGAGATGGAAAACAAAGTGCAATATGATTCCAAAATTTTTGAAAAAAATATATTTACAATCTATAGACAAAATGTCACAAATCATTAGTTTGCATCATCTTCAAGTTCCTCACGATTCAACCGCTATAGGTGCCTAAAAGTGAAGATTTAGTTAGAGATAATCAGTTCAGTGTCCAGTTTGACCAAAAATTGTAAACCAGTATTGTGGGATCACCAAGTATCATGGAAATTTTGTAATGTAATGTTAAATGTATGCATTATCATGTTTTGATATCAAATGTTATAATGTTGGTGCATGGAAACAGGGTCGCATCACTCGCTTGTGAGTGCCCTGCGACGCTATGAATTTCCCTTCACAGTGTGATCAAATGTATTTATTATGCACATGTTCGACCCTATGTTTTGCTATAGGTTTCATGTACAAGGCATTGAATCCACCTAATTATCAGGTTTGAGCATGCTAGAGCCCAATGGAGTTGTCATTTTTGTAAGAATTAGCTATGAAGGTAGCCACCCAAGATCTAGAGGCCTAATAGAAAGAACAAGTATAAGAGAGATAGAAGCAATATGACAAGAATAGACTATATTCTTATCAATAAATGAAAATATGATGAGAAAAAGTACATAGGATACCCCTTGGTTATATAGCCAAGGTGAGTACATAGAATGGATTAAGATTATGACAAGTGTCGTAATCTTATGACATGAGACAATTGTGAAAAACTATCACTCCACCTAAAGTGAAAAGTGATAATGTGATAATCACCACAAAAGGTGGATCACCCACAAAAGGTGGAGAGATAATCACATGATGTGTCCACAAAAGGTGGAAGTGATAAAGTAGTGACATGATAAGTCCACCAAAAGTGGAAATTCTCCAACTACCTCCTATGTGGTCCCTAAGTAAACTTAACTAAGGTGTAATCATGACATAAGATAAGGTACAACACTTTTAATTACACCAACACCCCCCCTTAAGTGCAACTTAGGGAGAATGTACACAAAATTAAACAATACAAGATGGGTCTCGACTACTAGGCCATCTTAGGTACCCATGTACAAATGCAATGCAATCTCTTGCAATCAGAAAAAGGAGAAAACCTAGTGGGACAAAATTCCTCCCCAAAAGAGAGAAACAAAATAGGAAACATTCTCTAGAAAGGACAAAACCTCGAGTGAGGAAAAATTCCCCTCCATAAGAAGAATGAAGATAGTCCATGCAACCCCCCCTCAATGGTGAGTCACTGCTCAAATTTCATAATGTCAAGAGTCCCCAATCTATACTGAAGAAGGAGATAATGTAGAACAATGTGAAGGTTGATGTAGAGTGGACCAAGGATGATGATGAGTCCTCCAAATGTTGTTACAAAAGAAATGCCAAACTGTGACAAGCACTAATAAAAAGAATCAGGTACAACTGTAGTAGATGCCATATAACTGGTGACTGAGCTAAATTTGTCAACTCAAGAGTAACTATAGAATCTCTCGATGAAGAACTATAGATGAATCCACACTACAATAGGAATAAGCTCAAAACCAAGAAAAAAACTGTGTGAGCATCAACTAAATGCCTATCAATAGCAGATTGGTACAATCTATGTCTCACTGGAGCCATGCACAAATTGTACAATCCAAGTCTCACTGGAGCCATGCACCAAGTCTTTGGATGTAGAACCAAACTTCTGAAGACAGGTAGAGTGCTTCCAAAATAGGTGTCTTTATGGTGACTAGTCCATCTCACCGAAATGCATGGGTAACCAACCGTTGTATATGCTGAGTAGATAGGAACTAACACTAGATACATAGATCAACCCAAAGAAGCATATAGTATGATAGAGTACACTAAATAAGATATTTTGGCACTTTATTTTAGTGTGATTACAACATTAGAAGAGGATAACTAATACAACCATGATCAAGATGCAAAAGTGCATGAGAAGCTTTGAAAAGCTTGGGAGTGCAACTAAACCTTCAAGATTCAATGAGAAATAAGTGTATCCAACTAGCACAATTCTAAATGAACAGCTATACTACTAGAAATTTGAGATTTCCACCTTTTCGTCGATATTTCATTTGCAACATTTTTCCATCTAGAGAAAAAGTTATGCAAGAACGAAAAAAGGCCTAAAAAAGGGCACTTTATTCTAAACAGGAGAAAAATACCATCACTAACTGAGTGCAAAAATTAAAGACTAAAATGGGTCAAAAATTGGGCCCCTGGTCAGCCATATGACCCCCCCTTATTCAAAAAATTAAAAAAAAATGATT
The DNA here is from genome assembly GCA_007258455.2 of Sequoia sempervirens. Lineage (NCBI taxonomy): Eukaryota > Viridiplantae > Streptophyta > Pinopsida > Cupressales > Cupressaceae > Sequoia > Sequoia sempervirens. Next base: position 94,885 of record VDFB02287051.1, read on the forward strand.
TATTCACCGCTCCACCATTGGTGGTGAGTGGGTGGAGTGGGGGTGGGGCCCTAGTGGCTACGCCACCCGTGGGCCACCCATCCCAATTACTCAATACACAGTCGGCCTTTTAAATAAAAACAAAGTTTAAAAACTTTTAATACAAATCAAATGCCAATAAAATTTCACCAAAGCCTACAATTTGAGTGATCAGTAGAAGGTGGTACAAGGGGCTGAATGAATGTTAGATCCATGTAGACCGTTGGATATCCAATGGGATATAATGTATGACATCGATCAAATGATCCGACAGATTGACTGCAGAGAGGCCGATAGGATAGGACAGGGTCAGCAATGATAGTCAATGGATGAAGATATTCGCCAATGCTGCATTCAAAGGATTTGACGCCACAAGGTGTCGATGAACCAATAAATCAAAATAAAAGCTCTACCAAATTGATGGATGATGACAGCCAAAGTAAATGACTGGTAGATGTCAATTTGAGTAGATTGTAAAACCTTCTAATAGGTAGATGTGTCGACCAATGCCTTTAGCCAATGCAAGACAAACCGTATGTACTCGGCCAAAGACCCATGTGATGTGAATGAGGAAAAGGCTGACGAAGATGAAGAACTCAACCAACAAACAAAGATAATGAAGAAATGTAAAGGTCGGCCAATGAATGCCAATAGTCACCTCCAAATATTGGACAAGCAGTGTAGGAGAATAAACTGGTGATGACCACAGAGCCACGTACAAGGGGGGATGACTAGCGACCAAAGGTGACCTTATGATGCAAAAATTTGTAAACACCAAATAGCCCATAAAGGACAACAGTGTGAGAGAGTTACGATCCAATGAATGTCGACCGCAGTATGCGGATCTCTGGTACACCATCAAGTACAACCTATGAACACTGATCAAAAGGTTGATGCAAAATTTTAATACCTCTAATATAAAAGATCTCTGAATACCATCGACATTGATCTATAGAGGATTGGTGCAGGTAAGGTACTTCCAAGCTTCTCCCATGGATGCAATTCGACCCCTGTAGTAGGGAGAGTATCTGCTAAAGATGATGTCGGCAGAGTGCAAAGAGCTGCTGGAGGACTAACTGTGGGAAAACTCTGACCTTTGATGAGACGGTTAGCCCTGTAAGCCAATGATGTGATGTGGCTTAGATCGTACCTCATAGTGAGGTACATTGATGCCAATGTAAAGAATATTCTCTATAGAATATGCTGATCCCCAACAAAAAATAGATATATCACACAAATATTTAACTAAAATATTTATTGCAAAAATTGAAAAATTGTACCAATATGGGAGTTCCAAATGACCTTTAGGCAAAATTTTTTTTCCTCAACCTGCAACTGAAGTGTCCAAAATTGACAAATTGATAGTCAATTTTTAGGTTTTTGAGCCTCCCAGACGCGATGGTAGAGTCAGATTTGACCCAAATTGCTCCAAAAATATGGCTACCTCTTGAATCAGGAAACCAAAACCTAGCTTCAAACCTTTGCATATTTCGCCTCCAATGTCCAATTGGGATGAAACCAAAGGCAAATCTAACTATCTCAAACACTCCAGACGCAATGGTGAGCTTGGATCTGATGCAACAAGCTTCCAAAAAGCACCTGCAATACAAAGCCGAAAATGGAACCCTCCAAGAATCTCTCCAAAATGACAATCCAAAGGCACTCCAAGTGCTCTGATAACATGTAAGAATTAGCTATGAAGGTAGCCACCCAAGATCTAGAGGCCTAATAGAAAGCACAAGCATAAGAGAGATAGAAGCCATATGACAAGAATAGACTGTATTCTTATCAATAAATGCAAATATGATGAGAAAAAGTACATAGGAGACCACTTGGTTATATAGCCAAGGTGAGTACATAGAATAGCTAGGACAAGTATCGTAATCTTATGACATGAGACAATTGTGAAAAGCTATCACTCCACCTAAAGTGGAAAAGTGATAATATGATAATCACCACAAAAGGTGGATCATCCACAAAAGGTGGAGAGATAATCACATGATGTGTCCACAAAAGGTGGAAGTGATAAAGTAATGATATGATAAGTCCACCAAAAGTGAAAATTATCCAACTACCTCCTATGTGGTCCCTAAGTAAACTTAACTAAGGTGTAATCATGACCTAGGACAAGGTACAACACTTTTAATTACACCAATAGTTTTGGAGGTAACATTGGGTCCCCCACTTTGAGCCATTGTCCTCGTCGAGGACAAATCCCTGTTGTCACAATCCTATCTCTAAGGTCAGATGAGTTGTTTTTCCTCCGTTGTTGTCGTTTGCCTTATGATTTGTAATGTAATTAAAGGAATTTGTTGATATGTGATTCGTTGATGTTTTGAAGTGTTGTTGTATGTCTCGTTCCTACCCTACAACTTCTAGGAGTAAGTCGGATCTTGGGGGGGAGTATGTAATGCCCCTTTGTCTACATCGCTGTTGTGTGTTGTCGTTGTTTGTCTTTGAAGTCAGGTATAGCTTGGTTATGTGTTCGTCAGGATTAATTAATTGATTTTTGCTTGATTAAATAGAACTGATTAAGTTATTATCTAATTTTAATAAATTAAACTTATAGTTTAGAATAGAATATTTAAAATAAAATATTAAATTATTAAGATGGTATAAGTAAGATTAAAATTATTAAATCAAATGTTATATTCGTTAATCTTTTGTATGTAAATTTAAAAGGGCATGGTTATAAATTATAAAATATAATAAGTTGTCAAGTGGTGAATAAAGTGATAATTATATAAATATGTTAATAATTTTGTGTGCAAACTTTAAGATAAGGTGAAAAGTGAAAATTATAAAATAAAACAAGTTGAGTAATTGTGCATAATGGAGAAATATAAAAGAAGTTAAATAAATCAAATGAGGGGAAAGTAGTTACGAAGAGGAAGATGAAAGGATCAGAGTTAATTGAAGAGGGAAATTTTATTAATTGTTGGCCGGAAGCAATTGCATTCAGTTGCACAAGATTCTTGTTCTTGAAATATCTCTCTCTTTTCTCTAAAAAAATCTTCTTGAAAGTGTGAAGAAGAAATAACTCTAAAAATTATTCCTGGAGGGTTGGGAAATTTCATTGTGGTGTCAAAATTTGAAGAGCTTGAAGTTGGGATCAAAGCTTTGGAAGAGATTTTGAACCGCAACTAGAAATTAGTCTTGGCAATACTTTCAGCTCCGAGATTTGCAGCTACCCAGGTTCCTTTGTTCTTTGAATTTCATCTCTATTACGTTTTCTTGAAGTAATTTATTTAAATATTTATGATTGAAACCTTGGGATTAATACTATTAATATTATACATAATCTGTAGATTTTTTCTAAACTTGCTCTCATCATTAAACAATTATCTTTTAAATGAATCTTTATTCTTCAAACTATCAAATCATTTGTTGTTGTTCTTGTTATACCTCTGTAATTATATTGTGAACAAAATTCTTACTCTAGTATTTGCTACCATACCCTCCATTATAAGATATTTTGGCTCTCATATATCAAATTTGTGTTTATCTTGATAAACCATCTCTACCATTCTTGGGAATGAAAGTTTCAACTATTAATCACTTGATCTCCAATCAAGAGCTCATTTCCCATTAATCATTCTCCAGATTACTTTAACACTCAATATCATGGACCAATTATTTTGTGCATGGCTCGATGTCCATGGCCCTTTCCATGGTTTACATCTAGTTTATTGTTATATTAGCTCCCTATTAGCATCGTAATAAAATTTCACTCCTATATTGATTATATCTCATAGGCTTATAGACTTGTAAATCTGCATGTAATCTAGGCAAATGTGTATTAGCTTCCGTGGGTCTTGAGTGCCTGGGATAATCTTTATACCTGTGTTTCACTTGTGGGCGATCCAATTGTATATAAGTATATCTATATATATATAGATATATATATAAATATCGATCGAGTCTTGTTTCATTTGTTCGATATGTATAAGTATGCATAGTTTGTTAAGGATTAAGATTGTCTAGAAAATGGTAGAATGTTTCTAGAGTCTTCCATAAGTTAGTTCATTCTTGGAGTTGTTCTAGAAAAGAAAATTCTAAGAGCTATTGTAAAAAAGAACATTCTAGATTTTAGAATTATCTAGAAAACTAGAAGCTTCCAGGCTTCAAGGACATTGTAGCTATATATATGTGAGTGTAGAGAGCCGATGGGTACAACATCTAGATTGTTGTTAGACACAACATTCAGATAGCTGCTAGACACAACATTTTGGATGTATTGAATGCTAAATAAAATATAAATTCCTGAGTGATTCAACTCTATTTTACCTTGTCTTTTCTATGTTAATTACTGCTGTTATATTGTTATAGTTTGGGCCTGTTTCTAACATGGTATCAGAGCTATGTTTTTGTTTTTACATGGTATCAGAGCCAAACTCAGCTAGAGATTCATCTAGAGGTTCAACTAGAAATATTGCTAGAGGGTTTTGCTATAGGAAAATATATTGCTAGAAATGGTTTGTTTGCAGGGCTGATATATTATTGGAGTGATATTTGGTTGTAGGGCTGTTATATTGCTGGAGTATTGCTAGATTGATATTTGTTTGAAGGATGATTTTTGCTAACATGGGCTCTACAAATGAAGTTTTGCCTATATTTCATGGAAGTGGTTTTGCAAATTGGAAGATTGCAATCAAGAATGCTTTGAGAGAAAAAGCTAGATGGAGTTGTGAAAATGCAAGTTGGAAGAAGCTAGAGGTATTATTGGTAGTGACAATGAAGAAGATGATCTAATCTCATATGAGCAAGCTAGAAGGAAGCAACAATGGGAGAAAGACTTGAAAGAGGAATATGATAGAAAAATGCTTGGTATGCTAGAGGTGAACATTAAGGGGGGATATTAGTATAATGTTCCCCTCTTTGTATTTTCCCTCTTTGAATTTTCTCTGTATTATTCTAGCCAATCTTAAGGGGGGATGTTAAGCATTAAGATTGTCTAGAAAATGGTAGAATGTTTCTAGAGTCTTCCATAAGTTAGTTCATTCTTGGAGCTGTTCTAGAAAAGAACATTCTAAGAGCTGTTGTAAAAAAGAACATTCCAGATTTTAGAATTATCTAGAAAACTAGAAGCTTCCAGGCTTCAAGGACATTGTAGCTATATATATGTGATTGTAGAGAGCTGATGGGTACATCATCCAAATTGTTGTTAGACACAACATTCAGATAGCTGCTAGACACAACATTTTGGATGTATTGAATACTAGATAAAATATAAATTCCTGAGTGATTCAACTCTATTTTACCCTGTCTTTTCTTATTTGCAGCAGCTATTACAGTGATTTTTATAGTGTTTTGGGCCTATTTTTACATGGTATCAAAGCCAGATTCAGCTAGAGATTCATCTAGAGGTTCAACTAGAAATATTGCTAGAGGATTTTGCTGTAGGAAAATATATTACTAGAAATGGTTTGTTTGCAGGGCTGATATATTATTAGAGTGATATTTGGTTGCAGGGCTGTTATATTGCTGGAGTATTGCTAGATTGATATTTTTTTGAAGGTTGATTTTTGCTAACATGGGCTCTACAAATGAAGTTTTGCCTATATTTCATGGAAGTGGTTTTGCAAATTGGAAGATTGCAATCAAGAATGCTTTGAGAGAAAAAGCTAGATGGAGTTGTGAAAATGCAAGTTGGAAGAAGCTAGAGGTATTATTGGTAGTGACAATGAAGAAGATGATCTAATCTCATATGGGCAAGCTAGAAGGAAGCAACAATGGGAGAAAGACTTGAAAGAGGAATATGATAGAAAAATGCTTGGTATGCTAGAGGTGAACATTAAGGGGGGATATTAGTATAATGTTCCCCTCTTTGTATTTCCCCTCTTTGAATTTTCTCTGTATTATTCTAGCCAATCTTAAGGGGGGATGTTAAGGATTAAGATTGTCTAGAAAATGGTAGAATGTTTCTAGAGTCTTCCATAAGTTAGTTCATTCTTGGAGCTATTCTAGAAAAGAACATTCTAAGAGTTGTTGTAAAAAAGAACATTCCAGATTTTAGAATTATCTAGAAAACTAGAAGCTTCCAGTCTTCAAGGACATTGTAGCTATATATATGTGATTGTAGAGAGCTGATGGGTACAACATCTGGATTGTTGTTAGACACAACATTCAAATAGCTGCTAGACACAACATTTTGGATGTATCGAATGCTAGATAAAATATAAATTCCTGAGTGATTCAACTTTGTTTTACCCTATCTTTTCTTATATGCAGCAGCTGTTACAGTGATTTTTATAGTGTTTTGGGCCTATTTTTACATGGTATCAGAGCCAGATTCATCTAGAGGTTCAACTAGAAATATTGCTAGAGGGTTTTGTTGCAGGAAAATATATTGTTGGAAATGGTTTGTTTGCAGGGCTGATATATTATTGGAGTGATATTTGGTTGCAGGGTTGTTATATTGCTGGAGTATTGCTAGATTGATGGTTTATTGGTGGCATTGTTGTTCTTGCCACCAAGGTTCAAACCCCCGGGGTGGTATTGTTGAATGGTTGTATCCAGTTCATAGCTCTGATCAAAAGTGTTTACCCCTTATAAAATATATATATATATATATATATATATATATATATATATATATATATATATATATATATATATATATATATATATATATATTAGTATAATGTTCCCCTCTTTGTATTTCCCCTCTTTGAATTTTCTCTGTATTATTCTAGCCAATCTTAAGGGGGGATGTTAAGGATTAAGATTGTCTAGAAAATGGTAGAATGTTTCTAGAGTCTTCCATAAGTTAGTTCATTCTTGGAGCTATTCTAGAAAAGAACATTCTAAGAGCTGTTGTAAAAAAGAACATTCCAGATTTTAGAATTATCTAGAAAACTAGAAGCTTCCAGGCTTCAAGGACATTGTAGCTATATATATGTGATTGTAGAGAGCTGATGGGTACAACATCTGGATTGTTGTTAGACACAACATTTGGATAGCTGCTAGACACAACATTTTGGATGTATTGAATACTAGATAAAATATAAATTCCTAAGTGATTCAACTCTGTTTTACCTTGTCTTTTCTTATTTGCAGCAGCTATTACAGTGATTTTTATAGTGTTTTGGGCCTATTTTTACATGGTATCAAAGCCAGATTCAGCTAGAGATTCATCTAGAGGTTCAACTAGAAATATTGCTAGAGGATTTTGCTGTAGGAAAATATATTACTAGAAATGGTTTGTTTGCAGGGCTGATATATTATTCGAGTGATATTTGGTTGCAGGGCTGTTATATTGCTGGAGTATTGCTAGATTGATATTTTTTTGAAGGTTGATTTTTGCTAACATGGGCTCTACAAATGAAGTTTTGCCTATATTTCATGGAAGTGGTTTTGCAAATTGGAAGATTGCAATCAAGAATGCTTTGAGAGAAAAAGCTAGATGGAGTTGTGAAAATGCAAGTTGGAAGAAGCTAGAGGTATTATTGGTAGTGACAATGAAGAAGATGATCTAATCTCATATGGGCAAGCTAGAAGGAAGCAACAATGGGAGAAAGACTTAAAAGAGGAATATGATAGAAAAATGCTTGGTATGCTAGAGGTGAACATTAAGGGGGGATATTAGTATAATGTTCCCCTCTTTGTATTTCCCCTCTTTGAATTTTCTCTGTATTATTCTAGCCAATCTTAAGGGGGGATGTTAAGGATTAAGATTGTCTAGAAAATGGTAGAATGTTTCTAGAGTCTTCCATAAGTTAGTTCATTCTTGGAGCTGTTCTAGAAAAGAACATTCTAAGAGTTGTTGTAAAAAAGAACATTCCAGATTTTAGAATTATCTAGAAAACTAGAAGCTTCCAGGCTTCAAGGACATTGTAGCTATATATATGTGATTGTAGAGAGCTGATGGGTACAACATCCGAATTGTTGTTAGACACAACATTCAGATAGCTGCTAGACACAACATTTTGGATGTATCGAATGCTAGATAAAATATAAATTCCTGAGTGATTCAACTCTGTTTTACCCTATCTTTTCTTATATGCAGTAGTTGTTACAATGATTTTTATAGTGTTTTGGGCCTATTTTTACATGGAATCAGAGCCAGATCCAGCTAGAGATTCATCTAGAGGTTCAGCTAGAAATATTGCTAGAGGGTTTTGTTGCAGGAAAATATATTGCTGGAAATGGTTTGTTTGCAAGGCTGATATATTATTGGAGTGATATTTGGTTGTAGGGTTGTTATATTGCTGGAGTATTGCTAGATTGATGGTTTATTTGTGGCATTGTTGTTCTTGCCACCAAGGTTCAAACCCCGTTGGGGTGGTATTGTTGAATGGTTGTATCCGGTTCATAGCTCTAATCAAAAGTGTTTACCCCTTAAAAAGATATATATATATATATATATATATATATATATATATATATATATATATATATATATATATATATATATATATATATATATATATATATATATATATTAGTATAATGTTCCCCTCTTTGTATTTCCCCTCTTTGAATTTTCTCTGTATTATTCTAGCCAATCTTAAGGGGGGATGTTAATGATTAAGATTGTCTAGAAAATGGTAGAATGTTTCTAGAGTCTTCCATAAGTTAGTTCATTCTTGGAGCTGTTCTAGAAAAGAACATTCTAAGAGCTGTTGTAAAAAAGAACATTACAGATTTTAGAATTATCTAGAAAACTAGAAGCTTCCAGGCTTCAAGGACATTGTAGCTATATATATGTGATTGTAGAGAGCTGATGGGTACAACATCCGGATTGTTGTTAGAAACAACATTCAGATAGCTACTGGACACGACATTTTGGATGTATTGAATGCTAGATAAAATATAAATTCCTGAGTGATTCAACTCTGTTTTACCCTATCTTTTCTATGTTAATTACTGCTGTTATATTGTTATAGTTTGGGCCTATTTCTAACACAGTTAAGGCTTTCTTTGTGTTTATATCTCTCTTATGTGATTCTATTAGTGGCCTATCATAGCACAATTCTTGAACATAGAAGGGTGTGGACGTTTAAACTAGCTCCCTGATTCCATTCGCAACCTGTCACAATGGAAATAGTTGAACAAGGTAGGGTGTATAGATTTAAATAACCTCCCTGATTCTATTGGAACCTCTCACAGATGTCACACTCGAACATAGAAGGTTGTAGAGGTTTAAAATACCTTTTTTAATTCCTTTGGTAACTTGTCACATCTACAACACTTGAAAATAATAGAAAATTTTAAAGGTGTAGATAATCCCTCTGTCATTTTAGATTCTTTTATTTCTATAGACGGCTTGTGGAATTTTGATCATTTGTGCCACTATCTGGAATGTTGAAACTATCCTTATATAATAATTCCCTTCTCCTTGCTAGCTCGTAACACTCTTGGTGGTGGTTGCATGTGTTAGAGCCATGATGCCATATATGGGTATCTAAACCGCATTGTTCTTTGTACCAACCTGAGTCATCTTGGCCTTCAGTTGACTCTCTGGAAACTGGTAGAACTACCTTATGCATCATATCTAAATTGATTCCTTAGACCTCCAATTTTGATCCCTAAGTTTGAACTAATAGTTATATGTCACAGTTAAGAAATGGAAATGAATAACTCTACCTGTAGGTTAATGAATGTAATATATAATGCACTGGAGATTCGTACGTCGTTTCTTCTTAGAAGATAGATCTTTTGTATTGTGAAATTCTCTCCCTATGATCTTAAGTTTTGTGCCCCTTTAATATATATAGTTATAGCACTAGATTCTATTCGTTTATTTGTGTAAACAGGCATCTTCAACTCCTCTTATTGCATGTGATATAGTCTTCTTATTCTAGTGTCACTCACTCTCTTCATGCCTTATCTCTAAGTTAGACTAATGCTTAGCTTTCATGCTAGTTTCTCAAGCAACTACAGATTCCTATAAGCTTAGTTATCAATCATATATTTGTAATAGTATATCTATATTGAAACTGCCAAAGAAAACTTGATGTCTAAATGATTTTATGTGATTCAATGTTAGCCTTTTTCCTCACAATCTGCCAACCCTCTAAATGAGATAGGTTTTATTCCTTGGACATTAACCATAGTAATCAGTCCTTGTAGGGAAACTTTGCATGGTGGTCTATATTTAATACTACCCATCGGCTTTACCTTAGTGCTACAAATTAAATTACATATGTAAACAACATGCTAATATATTAAATGTTGATATAATCATTATAAGATCATTACTATATGCGAGATTACCAATATGTTAATAGCAATATATTAGTCATTATACAAACATACATACATATATGTGCATGTGTGAGTGTATACAAGTGAGTATGTTTACGTATTCTTGTATATGTAACATGATTTCTTGTGAAAATATCTTATTGCCTATATGTATTTATTATTAAATAGATGAAACAAATGGATAAATGGTATTGAAACTGGAATAAGAAATGAGAATATCCTTGAAGAGTATTTAGTTAGCCTAGATTGATTGCTTCATAAGTTATTTGTAAATCCAAAGTCTTTTATGATTATGATTTGATGTATTTATTATTTTTTACTCAATTGTATAATGAATGACTAGTTGATAAGGAATAATGAATTATTTTTTAATTAAGATAAATGTTGAAGTGTAATGGTTGTGTTCAAACTTTACATTGTACTCCTTGATTTTGTCATTGAATTATGGTATTGTATGGAGTGTAGTTAGTGAGTTTTGGAGATGGTTCGGATGAGGGTTAATGTTCAGTGTCCAAGTCAATGTGTGTGATGAATAAAGGATACCTTCCAGAGGTTAGAACTAATTATGTTTGGGCTATTGTTATGTTAAAATTTTGGAATTGGGGATGATGTGATTTTTCTATGTGTTAATGAGTGGTTTTAAGCTCAGTATTGGTTACTTACCTTATGGTTGATTCTTGTGCGGGATGGTACATACCTCGCCTTCGCATATGTTCATATGGTTATGCAATTTATGTAAGTTGAATTGTCTTATTGCTTTATGTTGGGTGTCTTGTTGTAGAAGGGGGAGTGGGTCTCAATGGGGGCCAATGCACAAAGTGGAATCTAGGACAACCCATGTTGGAGTTGTTTAATCAAGTGATAACCTAACTAATTAATGGGGGGGGTTGGGTAGAATTAAACCTTAATTAATATTATTGGATGCCTCACCCATTTCCATAACGCTCGTTTAGGCTAATGATGGGATGGGAAGGCCTAGTCAACAAGACCAATATCCTAGTCTCTATGTGAGGATAATTGGTCCTGCATGTGTTACCCTGTGGGGCCGACATCAAATGTGCGACTATCAAGAAAACCACAGATGGGGGTGGGCGTCTAGTGGAAGACTGTCAGGAGAACCCATGATGCATAGACCATGCGATGACACACTCCCCACTACAACCTTGCATTCACTTGGTTGACATTTTCATTTGATGTTGTTGTGCCTCTGGAAGCTATGTCACTATTGTATTATGTGGTTTTGTTCTTTGTATGTGGGAATCTTGTACATTCTTTTTGTGTCTATTTTTTTCCACCTTATTGTCTGTTAGTGATGGTGGGACCCTTTATTACCTCCTAGCACAAGGGGTGAATCTTTGGGTTCACATGGTTGGGTGGAACGTGTTACGTTATCCATTGGGTTCCCTTCTTGTGCGTGCTATGGTGATTACTCTTGATCTGTTGACTTCTACTCGGCGTCATCTCTTGGGATTTTGATCATTACACTTGTAAATGTATTGTATCTTTATCACATTGTTTCATGTACCATGTTGAGCACTCCTCACTTGTATCGAGGAAGTATTATTGTATATGTTGTAATTGAAACACTAAGCTAATGTATCTCATGAATGTAAGGAATTATGTAAACAATGATGTTATACTTGTTAATTGAAATGAAAGTAATCAATTATTCTTTTATGTTTACACATGGATGTTCTTCATGATTCATATGATCGTTTGTGATGTATAAATGTGGTGCTTAATGATGAATAGTATTTGGCTATAATTAAGTTATATGATTTTGTAAATTTTGGATAACGAGATATAAGTAATTCAGTCGTGCAGCCTAGGGGACATAGGATCGTAATTAAGATTAAGTTCAATTTTATTTGTGCAACACAACTAGGGAGATTGGTATCTCCATGTAGATTCTACTATGATTAGGGTCAATGGATACCTTGTGAGACTCCATGTCTTGCCCAAGTATATGCCCCTAAGGTTGGTATTCTTGGAGATAATTTGGTAGATAAGTGAAGGTAAAACATCCCACCTTAAGGGGAAAGAAAAGGGTTATTTCCTCCCATTCTCCACATTATTCTCTGATTTAAGAGTCACAAGGGAGGGCTTAGAATAGATATATCCAATGTTGCAAACTTTCAAGATGCCTAAAAAATGACAAGACCATTTGATCTTGAAGGTTTTATAAATCATGTGAGATTGGGTATAAGAAGGTCAAAATTTGTCCATCAACTCCTCTTTGGTGAGGATGTCCTCAATAATTGCCTTAATAATAAAAAGGCTAATAGAAGAAGGGTAAAATGGGTTGGCTTTAGGAAGGCAAAGGATGTAAAGTGTGACAAAAAACCTTATTACCCAAAATCACCATAATTTTTTTCTTTATTTTTCATTATTATGTGTTTATTCAATTGTATACTCAAGTAATTCTATCCATACAAGATATGCATAAATCCATTAGGGATAGGCATCCAACCATATGGGTTGGGAATATTCCCATATGGCACAAGAGTTCATCCATCCATCTACGATAGGAATCTATCCATAAGGGATAGGAATGTGCTTTGGCTAGAGACTTAGACTCATTGGGACCATCCAGGTCCTAAGTCATTCACTAAAGACTACACTCCCCTTTGGAAGTGCACCGAGGTTGTCATATTTTAGAGTAAATAAAAATGAATAATTAGCTTGATTCTCACCTTAGAATTCGGTTTAAAGCCTTGGGGAGTAAAGAGAATTCATCTAGGATTCCTTCCAAGTATACAAAGAATACATTTTATCTTAACTTTATATTAGATATTTTTAGCCCTTTCTTGACCAAGCGATTCTCTTAAATTATTGAATTTGTACTTTTTAATTATCACTATCAAAGACATTCCCTAGTCCCATCCTTGAATTCCTAAGTACTAGGAGCATCCTTTGTTTCCCAGAGTGCCTACATACCCTGCTTCCAAACAACATCAAGGCATAAAATATGTAGTTTTGTTTCTATTATAAGTTTTATGTGAACTGTTATGTGGATATACAATTCTTTCTAGGGCCCCTTTTCCCTAGACAATTCCTCTACAACTGCTACCCATGAAAGGAAGCAATAATTATGAGTAAATAGTATCCATGACTATTACTTGTTTCCTAAACATCTAGAACCTAGTCCCTAAAATAATGTCTCCCTTAAACCGTTGGAATTTAAATTGCATTCTCATGATTAGATATTAAACTATAAAAATCATAAACAATATTAAAAAATTCCATTAAATCCTATAAGGGGGTTTACTAGGTTTGAACTAGCAGATTTTTGTTCCTTGAAATTATCTTTTTAGATAATCAATCCAAGAGAGATTACTCATATCTTGGATTTTAATATCATCAAATGTTCCTTATTTCTCCTTGACGATTTAAAGGGACGATGCCACAAACATTGTTGTTGCAACTATGTTAGGCTATGGGTGTAGTACCTCAAGTACAATGGTATTACTTGTAAAATGTGAATTGGAGGCACCGCTGATACCAAAGACTACTAGTTTTTGGTTTCAAATCTTGATTAATTTTGACTATCTAAGAAAAGAAATAACATTTAATTGCTTCTTACAAATAAAATAATTTTATGGAAAAGAATAAACACTAATTTATTCTAATACTTAATTTTTCCATTGCTATTGTGGGAGAAATTAAGACAATACTGATTTATGAAATGAATTATAAAATTTAACTAATACAAATTGAAATGTACTAACTTACTTTTGTAGAAATAAACTTCTTTTCCACTTTTTGATCACCAAGATCCCATTATGGGTGAGGTGAGAGGATAAAGTGTATGAGAACTATAACTTTAATTAATCAAATTAGCATTTACATAAAACAAGATAATAATTTACTTTCTGTAAAAAATAACAACTTGTTTGATCACCAAGATCCCAATATGGGCCAGGCATACGGTGTATGAAATTACAAATTTTAATTAAATCTACTTAGAAGGTGAATCTAAGACAACATACTAATTTATTTTTGTAAGAATAAAAAACTTTCCACTTTTTGATCACCAAGATCCTTGATTTACATAGAAGGTGAATCTAAAGCAAGATACTAATTTACTTTTTGTAAAAATAAAAACTTCCTTTCCACTTTCTTGATCACCAAGATCCCAATACAAGCGAGGTGAGAGCATACCTCAGGAATTATAAAAATTAATTAATCAATATCCATTTAGAAGTGAATCTAACTACAAGACACTAATCTATATTTTTGTGAAAATAAATAAATGAAGACTTGTCTAATTACTCAAAATGAATACTAAATGTAGGAATTGTTACTAACTTTATAAAAAAAATTAACATAATATTAATTACTTGATAATTGTCCTATTCGAAGAAAATTAACTAACATTAATTTAGCAATTAAATTATGACAATATTAATTTACTAGAAAGAATGGAAGCTGAAATATTTTTTTGACATTACTAGTTTACTATTGCTTAAGAAATAAATTAAAGCAATCTTTGATAAACATATATAAGAATTAATAAATCTACTATGCAAAATTATATAAATTCAGACCATATTACTTATTTGAGAAGATGGTAACTAAATTACTTCCTCTGACATTATATTAATAAATCTTTTATGCAAAAATCAAATGAATTAAGACCATATTAATTTTGAGAAGATCAATTGAATTAAGACCATATTAATTTTGAGAAGATGGAAACTAAATTGCTTTCTTTGGCATTGTAAGTTAATAAATCTACTATGTATAATTAAATACGTTAAGTTCATATTATTTATTTTTGTATTGAATATAGTTTGAGTAGAAAATACATATAGTTGGAAGCTGTAATATAGTATCACTGAATATTACATTTGAGTAACAATAAACAGTCTCACATTCTTTCCACCCACTGCTGCAAGGAAGATTTCAAAAATCATATACCAAATGGTCATATTGTATATGTTCTCCACTAAGTAGCAGGTATATGAAATTCAGCTTTCTTCATATTATTTATTTGAGAAAATGGTCAATAAATTACTTCCATAGAGGAAATAAATTGAAGCAATTTTTGATAAGTAAATATATTAAAATCTATGATCAAATAAGTTAGAAAAATATTAATTATTTGAGAAAATGGAAACTATATTATTATGATCACTAATTAATTTATGAGTATACATTAATTAGATCAACACTAGTTATTGAAGTAAAATATCAATTCCTTTTGCAAATCAAATTAAAAAAAAAGAATATTTACACTAAGTTTATGTGAGATTGAACTATAATTTAATTTATTGCATGTAGTGAATAAGATATTATATTATAGACATAATATCACAAATATATTAATCCATATTTTGAAGGAAATCCCAATTAATAATCCATATTTTTTTTAGAAAATCTTAAATACTTGATTTATTGTTTTTAAAGTAGAAAATTCCTAATTAAGTAATTTGTTAGAGAAATTGTCTTATTGAACGAGGATTTAATCCTTCCATATAATTTCCCAACCTCCTAAATAAATGGAAGAGAATAAAAATGAATCTAATCTTCTAAATCATTTGTTCATGCTATTTTTTTAAAATAAATGTTAATTAGCTTATATATGTATACATCAATTTATTAATGATTAAAAAAATTATTCCAAAACTTTTATTAATCTTAAAATAATTAAATTTGTTATTATCATTTTTTTAACATTATAAATAATATTAATAAATATATAATTTTTTAAATGAAATAACTAAATTCAATTTAATATTTTATAAATTCAATAAAGTTATAAATTATTATTAATAAATATATATTTTTTAAAGAAATAATCAAATAATTTTTTTAAAAATATTTTATAAACTATAAGTAAATTAATTAAATAAATAAAAATTATTTAAAGTTTTTTTTAAAGGCCTTACAACTTGCATAAGGGTTGTGACCTGTCTAAAGGTCATCCCTTTGTAATATATATTTTTAATATTTTGTTTTTTTTTTTTAATTTTAACATAAATTTTATATACATAAGGCTAATATTATTCTTTGATGTTATAGAGTTAATCTAACCCCTTTATTTACGGAATGTGATAACAAATAGTTAAGTGGAAGGTTTTTTTGTAACCCCTAAAATAATCCCTTATGAATGGCTTGTTGGATAATTTTTTTATGGTCTACAAAACTTTTTCAACTTGTAGTACAATAGATGAAATCATTAAAGAAAGGTGCACTATGCATTACGACCCCCAATAATATAAAATTTTGTTTTGTTTATATCATGGGATAATATTCTATGTAGTTAGACTGTTGTTTCCCCAAATCAATACTTACACTCTTAGAAGAATCACATAGTTTAAGGGCCAAGAAAATGTTGTTGTGAAGGTGGATTGGTAAACTCATCAACACAATGTGAGTGATCCCAAGAAAATTCTTCAGAGTAGATGTGCTCTCCTTCAATTAAGTCACAAATAGACCCATGAGGGTGTTCCTATATGTACCCTTATTATGATTAATCAAAACAACAATAAACAAACAAAGAGTTTTGTAGTAGAATCCAATGTATGCTTATCCCCAAAGGTTATCACTAGATATTGAAGCCTAACCTACTAAACATAAAACCTCTTTTGAGTTGATAAAAATATTATGACGTCAATACAAGATAAAGGTATGAAAAAATATGATTCCTTAGGATAAGAACTCGTACATGAATCATTCTAGGTTCTTGCATGGATGAATCACTAAATCATGAGGTACATACAACCACTAACCTATTTCTATTAAATAATTGGTGAAATATGTATATTATTTTGAGAGTATGGTTGATCATAAAATACCAAGAATGGTGCCTAATCCAATGGGTCGCGTGGTCACAATTCAACAAGGGAAACACCACTTTGAATTCACAAAGAATATGGGCTATGCATATTTACACACACTAAATATATGATATCAAATAAAAATACTTAAGAATCCATTCCCAAACTATAAAAACCCATATGAAATAAAGAAGAGACCATTTTAAAGTTTACAATAAATTTAAAATATTGTCATTTATCAAATCTTTATTACAATAATACCAATAAATATGGGAAGAGGAAAACCTAAAGTTGCTAGAATGCCATTATAAATCACCACATAGAAGTTCTCATAAAGATATACAAATGGCCATTAAGACATTAAATGACAATAATTATTTACAAGAAAATGACCTCGTTATGATTTATAAAACTTGTCGTCTCTAGGAAATTAGACTTACATGAGTTGAAACCCTAGAAATCCCTTGACACTTGCAATTATATGGAAGGAAAAAATGATTGGAATTTTTTTTGTAAAAAAGAATTGCACATATTAGTTACCTAAAGTTTCTTGTGTGCATTTTATGGAGAATAGAAGTTTGAAAGTGGAAGTCATGACAAGACATTGAAATGGAAGTCCAATTTAGTCAACTAATATTTTGTAGAAAAATGATAGTAGAGAATATATGAAAGTATGAAAGGAAAGGAAATTAGAAGACTGGAAGGTGAAGAGAAGACAAAGGAATTATGTTGGAAATTTGCATGGGGGATTGTAAAGGATGCAATAAAAACATGCAAATTTGGTAACAAGAAGTTGAGGTAGAACTCTAGAGGAAGTTTGAAGGTCTAGAAGTGCAACAAGATTTCACAAAATAGGGGAATTGGAAGGAATGTAGGGAATTCTTGGGAAATAGAGGTTTGGATGTTTGAAGGTGGAGGGGAATAAAATAATTCAAGGAACTCACAACTCCACAAAGGGGAAAGGAGGAATATAAAATAACGCATGGATGATAAAAAGGATGTGAGGTTGAGAGTTATAGAGATGGAAAAGGATTGAAATAAGTGTAGACGAGTCTCAAGTATACATAAGGGAGACAAGGAAGGGATTAAATATTGTGATAATTAAGAGAAAATAAGGACCAAAGGTCGAGAGAAATAAAGGAATGGGAAGAAGTCTAGATGAACGCTACTAGTCTACAAAGCACATGAAACTTGATGAGAAGTTTGAAATGGGAGAATATAAGGATACAAAGAGGAAATGAGATTAGGAGGTTGGAATGGAGTAGAAGTCCAAACCTCCATAAAGAATCAACAAGAAAAAAGAAATAAAATTAAAGGAAGGGAATCAATATACATAGTAGATTTTTTATATGGGATTGGTAGTCAAGATAGGAGGTTGAAAAACTAGCATAAGTTTTAAAATCCATTAATACTCCACAACTTTGTAAAAAATATAGAAAAACAATAAATAATAAATCTCTAGACCTAAAAATCTTCATATTTTTGCAACTTCCAACATTTGGTATGAACATGGTGGATGAAGAGGAACAAAATTTAATTAATTTGATGAAGGTAAGACTAGTTTTAATATTTCTAAGATTAGTATATAAAATATGGAAAATGAGGGGCTGAGAGTCAAGCAATTTTTTACATTTTAAAATTAAGTCTCCATATTGGCTCTAGTATAGGAGATGTGTGTCTTGCAAAAATAACTAGAATATTGTTATCTCCAAGTGAAAACCACAAAAATGGAAAACAATAAGGGGACCATGATAGTTAAACTTCATCATGACCAATAAGGGTCACAATTACACAAGGAAAACACACACACACAACATAATAGATACAATCTCGAACAATATTACTTACAAGAATTAATAATCAATCTATAGTGTCATGAACCAATAGCTCCATAAGGTATTTGGTTACTCCTCTAAGGTAGTACATACCATGAACATACTCTTCAATATATTTATATGGCCATGTCACAAGCCATATTGCTCTATAGTTTGAGTATTTGTCCTTAATAGTTATCACTATAATCAAGGTTAACCTACTACACATAGAACATCTTTTAAGATTATAGAAACATCATTACACAAATGTAAGATTAAGGTATACAAAAAATGATTCCTTAGGATAATAACTCTTATGAATCATTATAAATTCTTCCTTAGATGAATCATTGAGTCATGAAGTGCATACAACTATTAACCTACTCCTAAACTATTCGTGAAAAATGTTTATCATTTTGATAGTATGGTTTATCATAAACTTCTAGGATTGGTGCCAAATGTAGTGAGTTATAGATTCATAGTTACCAAGAGAAATAATACTTTGAAATTATAAGAAAATATGAGCTATGCATATACACACACCAAACATAACATACTTAAGAATCCATCTCCAAATTGTAGATATCCTTATGGAATAAACAAGAGACCATTATAAAGCTTGTAATGAATTAAAATGCAAAGAAATTCATTAAATATACATGAAAAAAATACTAGCAAACCCCAAGCTATAATGCTATTACAAATTGTCACATTAAAATTATGCTAAATATCTGCAAATGGCCATGGAGATTAAATAATAGATATCATTTATAGTTTGTAATACCTTGTGATTTATAAAACATGTTGCTCTCTAGGAAACTAGAATTACAAGAATAAAAACCCTAAACATCCCTTGACACTTGCATTTGTGTAGAAGGAAAAAATAGCTAAACCTTTATTTATCTAGAACAAACCTTTATATATATATATATATATATATATATATATATATATATATATAAAGAACCTTTGTTGGCTCAATCCATGATCCACTTCTATCAAAAATGTTCTCCAAAGTAGCTACCCAAGTGCAGATTGTGTCCTATGGGTCCACAATTTAATCAATATTAAGAATGCATCCGCTTGTCAAAAATGGCATCATTTTCTCTAGTTTAGCATTTTTAGTAATGGCATCTTTCATTTCTATATCCATATCTATAATATTTTTTATGGACTCCCATGGTTATGTTTCTTGCAAATGCTTGTAACCAGTAAAATCTAAATCTAATTCATCAAATTCATTATTTACAATATCTACAAAGTAGCTACCCAAGTGCAGATTGTGTCCTATGGGTCCACAATTTAATCAATATTAAGAATGCATCCACTTGTCAAAAATGGCATCATTTTCTCTAGTTTAGCATTTTCAGTAATGGCATCTTTCATTTCTATATCCATATCTATAATATTTTTTATGGACTCCCATGGTTATGTTTCTTGCAAATGCTTGTAACCAGTAAAATATAAATCTAATTCATCAAATTCATTATTTACAATATCTACAAAAAATTGGGAAATTTCATAATCACTTAAAGATATCTCAAAAATATTTGCATCTGATGTTTCTTCTTCTGACTCTTTGTTGGAATAACTAGCATCATCCATATATTGGCCATTATGTTTGTTCTTCTTCTACATTCAATTCTTGTAACCAATCCCTTATTTCGCCCTTCTCTTCCTGATTGGCTAAGCTATGTTCTTTGACCTTGGGCATAAGTACATCAGCCGAGGGCCTATGGATTCTAGAGGATGACACAATTATCTCTTCTTTCTATCTTTCCTAGTATGGGTCCTCCATTGAACAATTATTTTCTTTTGTTTTGGGATTGATTGGTCTTGAGTTTTTCCCTTTTTTGCTTTCTCTTCTTCAGAAGAACTATCATGACAAGTTTGTTCTTTTATAATTTTCTTTGTGACTAGCTTAATCTTTTCTAGCTTTCTACCTACAACATCTATGAGTGGATTTTGATCCTCCACATCTTGCTTACTAGAGTTTTCATGATGCTTTTGATTTTCATAGATGGATTTTAGGTAACCATCTTGTTGAGTTTCATTGGTTACCATAGTTCTAACATCTTGTTGTGCTTGGATGACTTGGTAGCTTACACTAGAAAGATTGTCTATAATAGAAGAAGAGTGTTGTTCAATTTTTATCATAGAAGAACAAAATTTGTTTTGAGTAGAGGAAACATTATTTAGCTCAATATGAGTCTTCAAACAATTATTTCCTATACTTCTAATTTCCATAGTGATATCATCAATATTTTCCTAAGTATATATCATCCACTAGGCTATCCAATTCCTCTGGGCTTTTGAATTCTTTTTTTTTTCTCCTAGATCTACATGTAGCCCAGCTTCATATCTACCCTAAATATTTTTTTCTAGATTAATGACAATGAATGATTCATGGGTTCACCATCTTCTAGGTTCATAGCCTATTACTTCAATTGTTTCTTTCCCTTCATCTCTAGCTTATACGTGCTTTTCTTTTCAGTGCCTACCCTAGGGAGTTTTTCTTCCATCATGCATCCCTTTTCTCCCATCTTTGTTAATTTGATCCCTTTTCCTTTTTTATATGATTGATCTTCTTCCTTAGGGGCTAGAGATAGTTTTTGACTCACTTATCTGACTAATTTATCCATCAATTTTGGGTTGCTGCTTAAGTCTGACAGGGCAGCTAAGGAAGCTTTGGAAGGATAAGGGTTGATTGAGGGCCGACAGTAGAAGGGAAAGTGGTAAGATGTTCTGATGGATTCTGTAGACACCGAAATACGGTTTAGGCCTGCGACTTCAATGTTCATAATTTTTATTCTTCATGGTCATGATTAAATAATGTCAATTATTTAACTATTCTCTATAGTCTTCATTTCTTCTATTAATTAAATAATCTTAATTATTTAATTCACATTTTCTTTATTCTATCTGATTAATTAAATAAACGCTTTTTTATTTAATTATGTTACTAATTAACCTTATTCTTCTTATTAAATTAAATAAATTCTTATTTAATTTACCTTTATCATATTTCAACTATAATTAAATAAATTCTTTATTTATTTAATTATTCATTTAAAATCCTTTCATCACTTAATTAAATAAATCTTATTTATTTAATTATTCTTCAAATTTTGAGTCTTGAATTAAATGAATTATTTAATTCATTAATTCTATTTTAACGTATTCTTCTATATTTTAGATAATTATGTGAGCTATCTAAGTATTCACTTTTACTTGACTCGACATCTATTTTAATTGCTCAATTAACTCTTGATTTGATGTCTGAGTGGCGTTCTTGAGTAATCTCTTCGTCAAATCATTCAATCATCTAGTTCTAACTCATTTGCGTGTACATGCAGATTAATTAAATATTCTTATTTAATTAATTAAACCTTGTGTGTGCATTCAAACATGAGTTTCTTTAATCAATCTTTATCTTTGTCATGCAAAGATATTTCTTTTGTTTTCGAATACCAAACTAAAGATTAAATCATTTATTTAATCTTTAATTCTATTTCTAGTTTGTATCACTCATGTCACTACTGACAGTTATCAGAATGCATGTCTAACTAGTCAATCTCAACCGTTCGTTGATCTTTCCATCATGGCCTGTCGTTCGAATAATCAATTTTCTATAAATTGATTTGTCATTTTGCATTCCAATCTCTCTTGAAATCAAAATCTCTTTTCGAATCTTGTGAGCACTTATCTTAAATCTTTGATATTTTTCTAATCACTATCTTAGGCTATACTTGCATGAATTATGAAAAATATGAGGGCAATTATACTACAACAGCAAAATGGAGAAGGGAAATCGAGATGAATCATGGAAATACATTTGAAATTGGTGAGATTGTTTCAGTTTTCTTATGTTTAAACTTTCCTTTGTTCTTTGTTGCTTAACATTAGATTTAGTATTGCATGTTTGCTTCTAATCTGTTTCTTGTGCACTTTCTTAGCGTTACATTTGGTGAACCCGACGTGAAGATAGCATCTTCGCGAATCCGTAGATCTTTTATTTTTGATTTTTGCAGGTTTTTCGTACGGAACGACGCATCATCTTGACGAAGCGACACAATTAAATTCCTGAACTACATCTGACAGAAGAAATGACACATCTGAAAATCCATGACGCATCTGAAAATTCCTGAACCGCAATTGACTGGTGAATACCAAGCTGCAATTGAAGAAAATATCAACGCATCTGACTGGTAACACAGCGACATAATTGACTGGTAAACTTTTATTTCTTTTTTCAAAAATCTAAAATTTTCAATTGATTTGTGTGTTACTAATATCTGATTTTCAGCGTGTGGCCATTTGGAGCTAACAAGATTTTGCAGGACCATTGACGAAGATGATATTGAAAATTACTAACAAGTTTTTTCTGCAGGACGCTTGTCAAAGACCCTAGTTAATTTTGAAACAGATTGTTTGGTAGCGTAGCAAATCTTTCATTTGGATTAAAATTAACAAGTGTCTACTATGTTTGGTGCAAAAGCACAAGTTTGGTTACCCTCACAACTTGGTACATCGAAGTATCCTCTCCCCTTGCACATCCGTGCGATCTTGGGTGTAAGAGAAATGGTTACCAACTCTAGAACTTGGGCCTGTTCTGGTGGGAAAAAGTACTCACCCCAGGATGACTCAGACCGGTAGCACCCTAAACCCGAGGGACTTCCAACTAGTATATAAAAGTGGGTTCTTGGGGAAAACCCAAGAATCACGAGTATGGTTTCGACGAGATGGATTCGAAAGGGGACACTCGCTGTATGGATCATGCCCCACAAACGGAATGCCCATACTAAATACCTTTTGTTTTAGAGACCAACCTATTTGTGGCCATTGCTTGGTATAGTGCAGGGTACAGTATCATGCCCGAAGAGACTCACTACTAATCCCCTTGAGTAGAGATAGCAATTCTTGGGAGGTCATTACCCAAAGAATTCAAAATTGGTGTGCTCGAAAGACATTAATGATTCATGGAGGGGAGCCAATGCCACCAAATTTCTAAGCTATCCACTCTTGAGAAGGAAAGGTGTTTATCACCAATCCGGGGTATAAAAGGTGGGCTATACCAAGTATACAAACCCTAGGCCTTTGGCCTATTAAGATGTGCTTGTCTATTATCAACTTAAACATTCTTTGAGTCCAAAATCAAAACTGAAAAACACTTTGTCTTATGATTGTCTTTGATTGTCAAAATTTGATCACAAAAAATAGAGTCAGTTTAAATCTCATCACTGAAAATACACAGAGAGTCGCAACTGTTCACCAGAAACTCGCAATTGATTTTCAGAGTCGCATCTGTTAAAACTTGAGTTGCATCTATTACCAGGAGTCGCATCTGTTGAATTTTGAGTTGCATCTGTTTAGCTTTGAGTTGCATCTATTATCAGGAGTCGCATCTGTTGAATTTTGAGTCACATCTGTTTAGCTTTGAGTCGCATCTATCAATTTCAGTTGCATCTATCTATCTTAGAGTTGCATATTCCAGTCTTAACTCGCAATTGCTTTGCAAAAACCACATGCGTTATATCTTGAGTCACAACTGTCATTACGATTCACAAATGTTAGAAGGTTAACCACATCTGTCAGAGTCACGCATTGAAATTACCAGAGAAATGCAATTGATTACTGGAAAACCACAACTGTTAAATTGAACCACATCTGTGAAATCCTGAGACGCATCTGTCTGATTATTAGAAAACCAGAATTCACAGTCACTGTCCAGTCAACACAATTATACTAGTTTCAGTTGTCTTTACACAAACAGTCCTTGAACAGAAACTTGAAACGATTTTCTCAATTTTGCATCCTTTAGGTTCAATTAGTCATTACCATAGTTGTCTTCATTCAGAGTTTAGTTTCATCTTAGAATACATATTACCTTGCATTAAACTTCTAGATAGGTCACTTTTACAAACTTTAGGACTAGTTCACCATCTACACTCTAGAAAAGTCATAGTGTCAACAAAATTTGTCATTGAACCTAGTTTTATTAGTATATCCTTTGTCCTACATAGAGTCCTCCTAGCTCATCAGTCTAGTTAGGAAACTCAACTTGTCTTTGATCCTCATCCTACTTTGGTTCCTTAACTTAAACTAAATTGATGCCTTGGTTAGACTTTAGGTATTTTGTCCCTTCGTCTTATGGTTTATAGAATTGATTATTTTAGAACCTTGCATAGACCTTGCATCTTTAGATCTTAGGCTAGTGTCATCCTAGAACATTCCTCATTTTGCATAGACCTTGCATCTTTAGATCTTAGGCTAGTTTCATCCTAGAACATTCCTTATTGTGCATACGAAAATCCCAAAAAATATAGACTAGGGTCATACTGTTCATAAATATAGTTTTGCATTTCCCACATATTGAGCTTGTCTTACATGGTTGAAACTAGGTCTAAGAGAAGAGAGAGAGAAAACATGTCGAACCCAAACAAATTCATCAATCCATTTTCTTCAAGACCTCATAAGACTCTATTAGACAAATTCACCACTAGAAACACTCAAGGACATATTGCAGTAGAAGACATAGAGGTTGCCGCATAGGACCCTGAGTTTTCCTCTTTCATAGATGAGTACCTAGAAAATGATCGACAATGATACTTAGCCAAATTGCTAGCTGAAGGTGCTACCTTACCTCTAGGATTTGATATCAGCACCTTACAAACTCAACCTACACAAGGGACAAATACCATAACTGCTAGTACTACTATACCTCAGGTCAGCACAACTATGTCATCTAGTACACCTACACAGAGTACAACAGTCCATACATCCCCATTTGGTACATCTAGCATGACATCAGGATTTAATTTCACTATAGGGGCTTCATCATCCACTCCCTTCGGTCCTCTTGTTGGGAGTAAAAGACCTAAAACTTTAGCCTCTACACCTTATGTCAGTGTTACAAGTTCACAATCAATAGTCATACCTAATGCTAGTATCACGAGTACCATACCATAGTTGATGGCCATACCTAGTGCTCCAATCACTAGTACTATACCACAGATTACACAAACAGGGGGCATTCCCTCCTTCCAATATGGCAATCAGAATCCATTCACACAATTTCTAAGTCAGAATGTACTTTCCCAAACTGGTACTCAGAATCCATTCACACAGATTCCGAATCAGAATCCATTCTCTCAAATCAGTGGAAACCAATCATTTACATAGATTCCCAATCAGAACCCCTTTTCCCAAAGTGGTATTCATAATCTGTTTACACAAATCCTAGGTCAACACAATTTATGCAAATTCCAGACCAGAACACATTTACCAACATTCCGAATCCAAATCCACCTCAGATGCCAATGTTCAATCGAAACCCATCATGAGACTTTGGATTTCAGAACACATACTGCGGATCGCCATAATCCCCTAGCACATCGTTGACCCAAAGTTGGTGTACAGGCACAAATAGATAAGTACAGCGCCAAATGGATAACGTAATGGAGTGTCAACTAAGGAAATCATTTTCAACACAAGACATATGCCCATTCCTTTAGGTAGATCATTGTACATGACCCCTTTCCCTCCGCGGATATGTCATACCAAATCTCCTAAGTACAATGGCAAACAAAATCCAATAGAACATATAAGGGAATTTTCTACCATATGCATAGATGTCGCTTATGACCCTACGTATCTTATGAGACTATTTCCAAGAAGTCTTGTAGGAATTACACTAGAGTGGTTTTCAGGTCTAGATTCTGGCATTAGATCTTGGGGTGAACTGGTTGAGAAATTTTTGGAACAATTCTCCTTCAACATAGATCATGAGATAAATATAGCAACCTTGTGTCACACAATGCAAGACAAAGGGGAAACATTCATTGCTTTCTTCTAGAGATGGAGAACTATAGCTAGTAGGTGTCTTGTCGAGATACCCAAAAAATAGAAAGTTACAATGTTTCAAGAAGAGAGACAGCTAAATACAAAAACTTCGAGTAACTTAAGGAATTTTTGTTGTTGTACATATTTACCGAACTAGTGGAAAAAGGGGTGATAATAGAGAAGGATCTCATTGAAAGGCGGAACTCAAGACATCAACATCGATAGAAACCCAATGCGTACCAAAACACCCCAGCGATGAAAATAGATGCGGTCTCACAACAAAATATCACCAATGATGGGTGGTTGATGCTAAACACTACAAAGCGGGACCCTCTCACATTACAAGGACCTCATACTTTTGCCAACATGCTTAATGTTGGCAATCAACTTCCTAACATGGTCCAAAATACTCAATGTCCACAACCAAGAAGATTTCAAAAACATGAGTTTACTCCCTTAGGGGAACCCATTAGTCGATTGTTCAAACGCTATTACAAGCATAATCTCATCACGATGCGGGGAACCAAGACAATACGATCCGGGGACGAATTTTAAACCAGCTTGGTGGGATGACGATACCTTTTGTGATTATCATGGGAACTAGGGACGCAACCTACAAAATTGTTGACAACTGAAGAATATCATATAGGATCTTGTCGAAAAGAGAATTATTGAAGTTAGTGGACAAAAACAGAAGTCATCAAACACTGATCATCAAGTATTTTTTGACCCACTACATGATCATGGGAAAGGAACTGTCCCCAATTTGGGTACTAAGACCAATATGTCAGCCAACTATGCCAATGTCAAGCATGATTATAATAGTGGAAAAATTATTCATTGCCTTTGTGCCACCGATGAGAATATCAATACCATTATTATAAATACTAATCCTGAGTGTGCGGTCAATACTCATTGTACTAAGTTCACTATCCAAGGCCCTCCATCGCAGCAAACATCCCAACCTTCCAAGTTACAATATAACCTTCTTGACCAGTTGGGGAAGACCCGATGAATACCAATCTTGGAGATTATTTGCATTATTTCCCCGAGCATCGATCTATCGCGGTAAGGCTTTACAAAACACCCACGGTCCTAATGATCTTGATGTCAATCATTTCAGGAGATGGTGGGCTGCCGATAATAATCCTGCTGCATTTTTCTTAACAATATTATGCAACTAAAAAGATGAACCACAACGACCCTTTATATCTAGAAGTCCTTGTTGATGACACCAAAGTTAGACGAGTTTTGGTAGACGGAGGAGTAGGATTAAATATGTGCACTTTAAAACTAATTAAGGCTTTAGGTATCTCAGAAGCATGCGTAGACACGACCAAGAGTATTTTCATTAAAGCTTATGATGATGAGGAAAGAATATCAAAGGGATTCATAACACTTCCTATCAAAATTGGTCTTGCGGTAATGGAGACAAAGTTCCAGGTCTTGGATCTCACCCTCCCTTATAATCTTCTGCTAGGTAGACCATGAATTCATGCCATGAAGGTAGTCAGTTCCACGTATCATCAGTTTCTTAAATTCCCTTACAATGGAACATAAATAACTATAGATGGTGATCCGGATCCTTTCCAGTATTGCACCAATCTAAAGGAGATCCCCCAACGCCAAGTGCCAGTAAACCAAGAGGCCTCATCATCCAATTCATCCTCCTATGTTGATCCAGCCACACTCACTCAAACATCTATTACATCCTCAGTTCCTACTACTCCTAGGGTTGAGATCCAAGAGAAGGGTTGTGGAGAGTATTACATGAAAACTTCTTATTGTGTTATCCATTTGATTCCTCTTATGTCATACGGTTTACCTACATCGGATAGGAGACAATCTATGGTCACTATACACATTCCTCCCACAACAAATTTTTCTAAATGGGGTGAATTAAGCAAAGAGGCCATAGATATAGAAGATGTCACTTCTTGGATGTATAGGGAAGATGATGAGGAATCCCTCTTACTTGCTCATATTCCTACAAATTTATATGGAAAGGGTTTCAAAATCATGCAAAGCAAAGGATATGATGGACAGAGTGGTTTAGGTTTAAACCAAGATGGCAGGATTGAACCAATATTTGTTTCTCAGTGGCCAAAAGGAGTAGGGCTAGGGTTTCAATTGATTTAGATTGGTGTTCCTAGTACCCCATTACCCTTACTTGAGGAAGTAAGTGCTTCAGAAGATATTAAGACATCTCACGAACCAATGGACCAATATCATTGTGATTCCCCCGACTCTAACGATTATGAGTGGGATTCCCTATCCTCTACTTCTTCCATGGACCTTAAAAAGTTATTTGGAGAACTTGACTTGATGTTAAGTTCCTCACCAAATCCCTTGAATTCTTGTCCACCAAAGAAAATGACAAAGGAGGAGTGGTTTAAACACTACTGTTGGGAATCACTTGATCCTACCTCATGGCAACTTGAGCCGCCTATTTCCGATAGTCAAACCTTGGCATTAGGCCCACCTATCCATCCACCTAGACCCAAACCTAAGAGCAAAAAGGACATGGTACAAGACTTTTGTAACCACATGAATAATTCAATCTTCACCTTGAATCCATTAAACTTTGATAACTCTGACAATGACATGCCCTTAGTCTATCCCCAACTTATTGATTGGGACCAACAAGACACACCCATCTTAGACATTTTTGAGAATGACGAAGCAATTGCTGAGTTTTTGGGATTACGAGAAGGCATACCAAACAATGATCATAAGGCTGGTTTTATTATTGACTTGGAAAACAAAGCATATTTTGGGGAATTTGTTCAACCCTCCAATCCCAAAAATGAGAAAAAGAATAAACAAAATAAAAAGGATGAGTCTCTAGGTGAAAACCGAAAGGCACCTTTAGACAATGGAAAAGTAAAAAGAAAGGACACATTCGAAGGTGAAAACCCCTCTGAGACACCTAAGGATGGAGGTTTGAACATTTTTCCCATTGCACAGGAAATGTCACCCATGCTCGTTGAAGAATCAGTAGAAGTAAACATAGGTACTAAAGAGAATCCTCGACTGGTTCATTTTGCAGCGTCATTGACAACATAAGAGCAGCTGGAGTTCCATAACTTCTTTACACAAAGACAGATTAATTTTGCTTGGTCATATGCCGACATGCCAGGGTTGGATCTTGAACTTGTTCTACATCATTTTCCCTTACGACCAGGTGCCAAACTAGTGAAACAAAAATTGATAAAAATGCACCCACAGATTACTTTGTTGGTCAAAGCAGAACTCAAGAAACTCTTAGACGTTGGTTTCATCAGATCTATCAACTATGCAGATTGGATTTCCAATATTGTACCAGTCACTAAACCAACTGGGGGCATCCGCATCTACACTAATTTTAGAGATATCAACAAAGCTTGTCCTAAGGATGACTTTCCTTTTCCTAACATAGACATCATAGTTGACATGACAGCAAGATATGAGATGTTGTCCCTTATGGATGGATTTTCGGGATATAACCAGATCAGAATTGCAACTGAAGACCAACCTAAGACGGATTTCACTTGTCCTTGGGGAATGTATTGTTGGAATGTTATGCCCTTCGGACTCAAGAATGCTGGAGCAACCTATCAATGTGCCATGACTACTATCTTTCATGATCTAGTACACACTCTTATGGAGGATTATGTCGATGACCTTATTGCAAAATCCAAAACAGGGGAAGAACATTTACAGGTTTTAGATAAGATATTTCAGAGGCTGGAGAAGTATAAAGTGAGACTCAATCCAAAGAAATGTGTGTTTGGAGTCAAGTTAGGAAAGCTATTAGGTTATATCATCTCTAGACGAGGCATTGAAGTGGATCCGGCTAAGGTAAAAGCAATCATGGACATGCCTCCACCTACTAATCTTATTCAACTAAGGACATTACAGGGAAGGTTGCAATCTATCAGAAGATTTATAGTGTAGTTAGTAGATAAGACACATCCTTTTCAACATCTACTTAAGAAAGGAGTACCCTTTGCATGGACAGCTAAATGTGAAGAAGCTTATCAACTGATTAAAGAATATTTATTCACATCCCCTGTCTTAATGCCACCTGTTGAAGGAAGACCATTGATTCTTTATATGGGTATGTGTAGGATCATCATGGAAAAAATAGGCCCTCAAGTGGCAAAAAATTCAGAAAAATCAGAGTTAGGAAACTTCATATAAAAATTTGAAAAAGTTATCTATATTCTTTCAAAAATATGTAAGAATAGAATCTGTAGAAAATTGAATGTAGTTTCTAAACTACTAGGTTTGTTTAAAAAAAAATCGATTTGGTGAAAATTTGAAATTTCAATGCAGTAGTACTTAAATTTCAAGGAAAAAATAAGTAGGTGTCTGTCTAACCACCCTAACCACAATAAAATGATAATATTTTTTTATAAGATTTTAGATATAAGTAGAGGACTCATGTCCCGACGTGATGTATATTTTTTTATAATTTTTTTCCAAGTAAATAATTAATTATGAATTTTTTATTACAAATTTTAAAAAATAAAAAAACTCATATGTCTGACCACCTTAACTTGGTCAAAACTTCATGAAATTTGTTTTTTCTTTATTTAATCCTATAGTATGCAAAGAATAGAATGTGATACATGTTTCAGATTCAAAAAATGTGATATTGTTTGAAAGCTATAGATGTTTTTCAATAAGCCTATCAATCAGGACTTTAGTCATAATTCAAATAGAAAATGATTAA
The DNA here is from genome assembly GCA_007258455.2 of Sequoia sempervirens. Lineage (NCBI taxonomy): Eukaryota > Viridiplantae > Streptophyta > Pinopsida > Cupressales > Cupressaceae > Sequoia > Sequoia sempervirens. The sequence continues at coordinate 126,267 of VDFB02287051.1, forward strand.
TAATTACTTATTATATTCAAAGTAAAGCATAATTTATATTGGTGGAAAGCTGAGAATCTCCTTTAAAAACCCTTTACATTTCATCAATTTTGGGTTAAAAAAAATTCGTCAGCCACATACCCGTCATATTGCCACTTTTTGGTCCATCATAATCATGCACATACCCATATTACGGCAACCCATTCATCACTTGGAGCATTGCTTGCACAAAATGACGATGAAGGTCATGAAAGGGCAATCTATTATATCAGTCAGACTTTGGTAGGTTATGAGCTCAACTATAGTACCATTGAATGTGCCTATCTTGCAGTAGTATTTACTACTCAAAAATTGAGGCACTATATGCTAAACCATCAAACAATGTTGATTGCTAAAATAGACCCTCTGAAATATCTCCTTAGCAAGGCAGCATTAATAGGACGATTGGCCAAATGGGTTATGATACTTAGTGAGTATGATATCCAGTATGTATAAAGAAAGGCTATTAAAGGATAGGTCATTGTTGATCAGTTAGCTGGCGCACCCACACAGGCAGATCACCCATTAGTTGCATACTTTCCTGATGAGTTCATATTCACAATTGACACAAACATAACATGGAAACTGTAGTTTGATGGCTCACATACAAATCATGGTTCAAGGGTTGGTATACTGTTTATTACACCACAGGGTGATTCCATCCCTAAGTCATTCAGGATTGCATTCCCATGCACTAACAGCATAGCAGAGTATGAAGCTCTAGTGACAGGGTTACGTATGGCAGTCAAGTGGAAAATTAAGATATTACAAGTATATGGGGATTCTCAACTGGTAATCAGATAGGTAAATGATGATTATGAGACTAAGGATGAGAAGCTTGCTCCATACAAGCGCATGGCTAATAGCTTTAAAGAGTACTTTGACAAAGTCAAATTTCATCAAATACCTTGTGTTTTAAACAGGGCAACAGACACTATGGCTACAATTGCATCACTTCTTGACATTCCTAACAATGTGCCTAAGTTTGAGTTCTTGGTAGAACAACTTTTGGTCCCAGCCTACAATATCCCAGATTCTAAAATGGTGTGTGACATTGTTGGTCCTGATTCCCCATGGTACAAAGGAAATCTATGATTACCTTCATTCAGAGTCATACCCACGGCCTATCAAATAACCAATGTAGGGCATTCCTCCATAAGTTAGCCAAATACACCATCGTCGGAGACACCCTATATAGACACTTAGATAATACCTTCTTTACTGAGATGTCTTGATTCTATTGAAGCACAAGCAACCTTGCGTGGGGTGCATGAGGGTATATGTGGTTCCCATTCTAGTGGTCCTACCTTAGCCAAAAAGATTATGAGACTGGGTTATTACTGGCCTACTATGGAAAAAGACTCATATGTCTTTGTAATGAAATGCTGCCAATGCCAAGTTCATGGAGACTTGATACATGCACCAGCACAGGAGCTCTGTCCTATAAAGTCACCATGGCCCTTTGCCCAATGGGGACTCGACCTCATAGGTAAGATCCACCCCACATCATCTAATGGACACAAATTCATTATCACTGCCACTGAGTATTTTACGAAGTGGATTGAAGCCATTCCTTGACATACATTACCATCTCACAAATTTCTAAATTTATCCTGAACTATATCATCTATTGGTATGGTGTCCCTCAGTCCATAATTACTGATAATGGCCACCCATTTAAGAACCAAGAATTCTACCACCTGTGTGATGAATTTCATATCCAACATCACTTTTCCACTCCATACTACCCACAAGGTAATGGCCAAGCGGAGGAATCTAACAAGACCATCATTAGAATCCTCAAGAAGACTGTCAATGATGCTGGTCGTGACTGGCATTTACAGCTTAACCCTGCCTTATGGGCTTATCGCATAAGTATCCGTACTCCTACTAGTTCTACTCCATATTCACTTGTATTTGGTTCAAAAGCTATTCTTCCTATTGAGGTTGAGATTCCTTCCCTAAGGGTATCCCTGAAAGGCCACATTGATGATGAAGACTACCGAGTATTGAGACTTCATGAGCTAGAATTCCTGGATGAGTGAAGACAGAAGGCACTAGACTATCTTCAAGCATATCAGAACCGCCTTCGTTGTAGCTATAATAGGAATGTATTGAATAGAAACTTTGACATTGGTGACCTGGTTTTAATGGAGAACCCAAAGAATCAAGCAGAAAGAGAAAAACTAGGAAAGTTTGAACCAAATTGGTTAGAACCTTATGTTGTTATAGAAACTTTTGGATCAAAAGCGTACCAACTCTCTACTCCTAAAGGTGAACCATTGTCCTCACCAATCAATAGTCTGCATATGAAGAAGTTCTACACATAGCTTCTAGGAGCCTTTGTCTTAATTAGCAAAAAAACAAAAAAAATAAAATATCACAAAAATCGTTATCAAGGTGAAAACCTAGCAAACAGGCATCTTGGTAACACCAAAAAATTAGATAATCTAGAAAATAGTAAAGACAAATTATTCATCCAATAGTGAAAACCACTTCGGTGGCACTTTGGATAGGTACCATGGTGAAAACCTGGCAAATAGGCGCCATGTGTAGTTAACTCTGCTCCTTTGTCTACTATTATTCTAATCATAGTCCTTATCATTGTACATATCCCTATATATATCCCTTATCTTTTGTATCCATCACTTGTATATACCATTCATACTAAGTGGTAGTCTTTCCCATAACTTGGAACAATTGACATCGAGTGCATTTCATATCCCCCATTTTACCTTATTCATAGTCAATTGGTCTTATACTCGACTAGGGGCAAACACTTGACATGTGTCATATTGGTTCTTACATTGGTTGTGTTGAAGACATAAAACCATGGAAAATCCACGAACCTCACAAAATGACCTGAGAAAACACAAAAACATCAGAAAACTTCAAAAAGACAAAAAATAAAAAATAAAAAATAAAAACATTTCAAAAATTCAAAAAAATAGAGTCAGAGTCAGTCGCACTGGTCAGTCAAAGTCAAGTCGAACTACGAGGTCTCTGCATGTATAATGTAGGCAAGGCCATCAATCGATGAGCCCTTGAGGCCACACTAGGTTAGTCCATTAGGTTTTGTCACATTCACTTTCACACATGTCTTCTACTTGTGGCCAGTCTTGTTAGTCAAGTCAAGTCAAACTATGAGGTCTTTGCGTGTATAACATAGGCAAGGCCATCAATCGATGAGCCCCCGAGGCTGCACTAGGTCAGTCCTTTAGGGTTTTTTCGTCACACACAGTCAATTGTCAATGCATCATCTCAAGTCACGCATCAATCTGGTGAACAAGTCAGCAATGTCTTTAAGACAAATCAAACACCTTGCCAAACAAAACAATCAAAATAGATCAACAAATTTCTGCTACAGGATGTGTCCTTCCTGGAAACAAACATCATTATCATGGAAATTGACTTGTATATTGTTCAAGATGAGTCCTTCCTGAATACTGATATCGGCAAAACAATCTATGTCTTATACAAGATGAGTCCTTCCTACATAATCGACAAGGTTAAACAATCAAACATAGTCTCACATAGGTTATCACATCAATGGCATCTAACTCAATGTCTTATACGATACATGTCTTTCTGAAACTAGGCTTTGTCATGCCTTATACAGATAGTCATAACATCGAAACTAGACTCAAAGTCTTATCTAGTATGTGTATCTCCTACAATCAGTCTCTGTCAATTAATCCTTTATCAATCAAAACAAATCAAACAAACAGATCAAGTTTTGGCAAATATTTTATTGGCTTATTGACTTTATGGCTTATTTATCTTATCATTTATCTTGAATTGATGACTAGGAATTATGTTACTAGCTTTCTCAAGGATGTCCCATGAAGGATTTAGAGAAGCAACGATGTATCAGAATTCTATTTTCTTTGACTGATGTTTGTCGACTGTCTTTTAAATTTGATTTTGAGTCATGTTACTAGTTTCCTCAAGGATGTCCCATGAAGGATTTAGAGGAGAAATGACGTCTCATGACCCGTCTTTTACTTTGTTTGTTGTCTGTGGTTTGTTCTGACAAGAAGACTGGGGCAACTTGTGCCCTTAGTATGAGTTAATGACAATCCTTGTCTACGACTGTCTGTTAATGGAAAGTGGATGACCTTGCACACCTTGATTTATGTCATATCATGGTGTTTTTCTCCATTTGTATTAGTCTCGTCCAATGATGATAAACTGCAATACCTTTTGTGATACAATGAAATATCGAAGATTGCTAATACTAACATCTATCTCCTGTCTTTCGTTCTTTCTTGATCTTTCTTTCTGCACTAATAGTTCTTCTTTCTTGCATTATGATAGAGTCCTGTGACACAAAACATTATACATCATCCTGCATCAACGTACATGTTCGAAAAATACATACATATAGGCATATTTTATATCTAGATCGTCATGGCATAATAGACATTCATCATCAAACAATACATAATATAAGCATTCCATGCACAAAGCAATTGTAAATACATGCATCACATCTAGTATGCATCATACATATAACATCATATAGCATCTCATAATTTATAAATTGCATACATCACATAGAATCAACATTATCTCATTAGCTGCATAAACATCATAAAATACATATGCTCATCCATCACATAGGCATATCATAAAAACATCACATGTATAAATAAAGACTACATAATCAATACATAGAAATGTATATCATGAGAATCACCCCCAAAATCATATATATATATATATATATATATATATATATATATCTCGCTCAACCGTGTCACATCACAATGTCATAATGTATCAATAATACATGGAAGCCCACAGGCTATAAGATCAAAATACAATGTCTCGATGCATCTCAAGAAGTACCCCTATCTTGAACTGCCACTGCTATCATGCCTGGAATGTGTGGAGGACTGATGATGGGAACCTGATGACCTGTGAGCTGAGGGAGGTCTGTCATATGGACCTACTCAGCGTGGTTGGTCCACCCCCTCTATGCTAACTATCCTAGTGTGGGTCCTAGACTGGGACCTGCTACTATGTGCCTCTGAGAAACTGGGAGCCCGTATCTCTGGTGGAACCTCTACCTCATACAGATCCTGATAATATCTCTCTCTCTCCCCAGCTCTGACTAGCTCTCAGGAAAAAGCAGCTGATGGTCCCGTGCACAATGCCCTGAGCTCTGTAAATCTCTACTCAATCTCCTATCTCCGAGCTATGGCCTGATCCTTATCCATCACTGCTCTGTCCCTCTCCATCTGATATGCATCCCTCTTGGCCATCAGAACTCTCATCTGCTCCTCCAAGGATGCAACCTAAGCATGCAATGTATCTATATCCGGATCCACTACCCCTGTCTGTCCCTCGCTCTCCCATCCTCCTCATCTAACTCCTCTAGGATCTAATCCCGAATCTCTCTCTTGTGATCATCATCTCCATCATCCTCCTGGTAGGCACCCAACAAACCCAGAGCATCAATCTCTGCCTCCTCTCTACCTGCCTCCTCGGTACCTATCTCCTCCTCTGTCGAGATGTCTAGAATAGCTGCCTCTGTGGGATGCACCTCCTCTCCACCTCTCGCAATATCCTCCTCTCCACCTCTCACAATAGCCTCCTCCCCTCCTCTCCCAATATCTGGCATGGCCACATCCTCCTCTCCTTTTCCCTCCTCACGGATCGGTGACAATGGTGGCCCTCATCCCCTCCGACCACGTCTCCCTCTCCTGCCTCCACGCCATCCACCTCAGCCATCACCATGGCCTCCTCTGCCTCCCTGACCTCTACCTCTACCAGCACTGGCTGCTTTGGATCTATCAAGGGGATCGGCTTGTGCACTGCCCACCATAGGTCGTACTCCGCTATGGTCCCTGGGTCTGCTAGAATATCTCTCCATACCCATGGAACTGCCTGTAATGCATCAATATTTTCCTCTGCAGTCACCACTGGAAACTCTGGACCACATAGCGGTACCTCTCGTGAGGATATCACAAACTCTGCCTGTCCTCTAGACACATCCTGCACCTCTCCAAACTGCCATAGGACACGATCTGGCAACTGACGCTCTATGATGTGGACATGTGATACTGTCCACCCAACCAAGAACTATGCCTGTCTGCAAAATGGAAAATGCTCATCCTCGTCTGACCACTCGTCACAGCCCAAGTACGATCTCCATGTAAACTACTGCATAGTGTCTATAACATGTCTAAAGTAACCAATATCTCCTATGTGGTGCTGAGTGTTCGCCCCCACATAATGGAAGGTGTAAGGAGCTCCATGTGGAAGATCAACTATCGTAGGTGGCCAAAAAATGGCAATGTGCTCCCACGCCCATACCATTAGGAGCGTGGTACCACAACTCATCAATTGTGCCTCTTGATAGGCAATATCATGTAGATGAAAGTATAACATCCCGAGCACACAAGAACCCCAAGCATATACCACTCGATGCTCGAGCATTCCCACTATCATCTCCCCCCACCCCATGGGAAAACCATGACCTCAGCGGTCAGGAAGTACTATGCCGCCTATCAAAGTACACAATAGACAGTCTAGATGTCTATACCTCTAGGCCAACACATGCCACCTAATCTCATAATCATCAAATCCTAACTACCTAATGTCAGCATGAGGGTAGTACCTACACATCTCGGTTGCACCCCTCTGGGTATCATATGTCACCCGTGTGCCTCTCATAAGAAGTCTGAGGATCCTATAGACATCCTCTAAGGTCACGGTTGCCTCTCCAGTCGGTAGGTGGAAAGACGATGTCTCTGAGTGCCACCGCTCACACAAAGCTGTCAATAATCCCCGATTCACCCAAATCTGGGGCATGTCTATCACGTGTAGTAAACCAAGGTGCCATAGAATCCATCACTCTGCCGGCCACAAACTGTCTCTGAATTGAAACATAGTCGATCTCGACTCCCATGTAGATATTGTGCCTAATACAACCAGCAATGGCATTATACATGCCTCATGTCAGCCTCAATCATCTATTCTAGTGCAAACTGACTATACTAAATAAAATTCAAATGCGTCATTATTTTGCACATGCGTCATTATTTTTCACATGCGTTGCTTTTTAACATATGTGGTGCATAAATTTCAAATGCGTTGTTATTAAACAAATGCGGCTAATTATATCACATGCGTTGCACTAAATTCATATGCGTTGAAAAATAAATGTTGCGTTGCAAAAAATTCAAATGCATATCAAAATAGACACATGCGGCTATTCTAAATGCAAATGCGATGCAAAATGTCAAATGCGTTTCATAAATTTACACATGTGTTGAACCGTATACTAACCATGCAAAATGACTAACGTGAAACTACAAATGCGGTTTTTCGCATATAGATGCGTCGTTCGTGCGCACAAATGCGGTTTTCTAAAAAAATGACGCATAACTAAAAATTGAATTAAATGCATAAAAACGTGCACAAGTGAAAATTTTCAAAAGCCAAGTTTGAGGTACATGCCAGGGGGTCCGCGTAGTCTTTGGAAGGTCCGGATCCTATAGGCTCAGTGATGGGTGTTCGGAATAGGAGACATCGTCGCTAGGAGTGCAGGGCAAATTCTTAAATTTCCAAGCTAGGTGGGTGAAAATGAATAGGTTTTTACCCCACTTCCTATATATACCTAGGACTTAGGTGGCATTTCTATCCTACTAGCCATGTTAACTTCCATTTTCAATCAACCCATACCCGTCCATCACATTTCCAAACCCAATTCCGCAAACGCCACTGCATTTCTGGTCATCCTATGGACTAATCGGGAGCATTTCCAAATTTTTCTGAACTTTTTCAAAAATTTGTCAATTTTCCCGAGGGGGCATACCTTCACCTGTTTTAATCTAGGGCATTACTGAGGCATATTTCTTATCGATTATCTTTGACACAACACCGAAATGACATTGTATCAAAGAGGGGCAAATGTAGACACCGAAATCTGGTTTAGGCCTGCGACTTCAATGTTCTTCATAATTTGTATTCTTCATGGTCATGATTAAATAATGTCAATTATTTAATTATTCTCTATAGTCTTCATTTCTTCTATTAATTAAATAATCTTAATTATTTAATTCACATTTTCTTTATTCTATCTGATTAATTAAATAAACACTTTTTTATTTAATTATGTTACTAATTAACCTTATTCTTCTTGTTAAATTAAATAAATTCTTATTTAATTTACCTTTATCATATTTCAACTATAATTAAATAAATTCTTTATTTATTTAATTATTCATTTAAAATCCTTTCATCACTTAATTAAATAAATCTTATTTATTTAATTATTCTTCAAATATCGAGTCTTGAATTAAATGAATTATTTAATTCATTGATTCTATTTTAACACATTCTTCTATATTTTAGATAATTATGTGAGTTATCTAAGTATTCACTTTTACTCGACTCGACATCTATTTTAATCGCTCAGTTAACTCTTGATTTAATGTCTGAGTGGCGTTCTCAAGTAATCTCTTCGTCAAATCGTTCAATCGTCCAGTTCTAACTCATTTGTGTGTACATGCGGATTAATTAAATATTCTTATTTAATTAATTAAACCTTGTGTGTGCATTCGAACATGAGTTGCTTTAATCAATCTTTATCTTTGTCATGCAAAGATATTTCTTCTGTTTTCGAATACCAAACTGAAGATTAAATCATTTATTTAATCTTTAATTCTATTTCTAGTTTGTATCACTCATGTCACTACTGACAGTTATCAGAATGCATGTCTAATCAGTCAATCTCAACCGTTTGTTGATCTTTTGATCATGGCCTATCGTTTGAATAATCAATTTTCTATAAATTGATTTGTCATTCTTCATTCCAATCTCTCTTGAAATTGAAATCTCTTTTCGAATCTTGCGAGCACTTATCTTAAATCTTCGATATTTTGCTAATCACTATCTTAGGCTATACTTGCACGAATTATGAAAAATATGAGGGCAATTATACTACAACAACAAAATGGAGAAGGGAAATCGAGATGAATCATGGAAATACGTTTGAAATTGGTGATATTATTTCAATTTGCTTACGTTTAAAATTTCCTTTGTTCTTTGTTGTTTAACATTAGATTTTCATATTAGATTTAGTATTGCTTGTTTGCTTCTAATCTATTTCTTGTGCACTTTCTTGGCATTACAGATTCTTTAGGATTGTAGTCCATATATGGAAAACTAAAGGTACTTGGAAATTTCCTGGATAATAAATATGGTTGTGTCGAAATACTGGGTTTGCCACTAGTAGAAACTTTTGGTTGTTCAAATAGAGTTTCGTCAAGTAAAGATCGGAAGTTAATACTGGAAACTCATCTACTTTGCACACAAGGTTTAATAGTTGACGACATACTATGGGATGGTGTAGGTAATTCTTGAAATTTGGGTTGTGACTGGTTGATGATTTTCTCAATGATTGAAAATCCTATGTCAAACCCTTCATGATTGATATGCCTACCATAGTCTAGAATATTTGAATTACCTTCTAGGTAACTTACCTCGACTGGAATATTGGAAGGTGGGAAAATGGTATTCAACAACCTGTAGATACATATGTCACCAATTGTGGCATAGACAAAATTAGGTTGAAGCTCAATGCCTTTGACTTGTAACAGGAGACAAAAGGAAAACTAAAAATATCTGTCTTGTAAGATAATGGTAAAATTAGGATGAAAAAAATGTGGCCATCCTTGCCTTTGGACTCATCAGAGGCATTAGTAAGGATACCTCAAAACTGGGCAACAATAGCTTGATCCCAAATCCTACAATGAGTATCAATAATACTACCAAAGTATTTGGCACCTATATCATAGTTAAAGTGAGGATGGACAATAATGTCAACATAAGAAGAATGAACATGGAAATATCCTTTTTCACACTATCACTTGATATCGGCTGGGAGTAGGAATGGAAGATAGACAAGAAAGATTCCAGTTCTAGATACCTTAAGATTTAATTCAAATTTCCCAACAAAGTGCATCATTTTAGCCTTAATACCTTTTTCAAGATACAGATTTGATATCTTGACTTCTAGAAATTTAAAGTTCCCTTTTTCATCAACATATTCATCTTTGTCCTCAAAATAGTTATGTATGATAGAAGAGAGAGCTCTACTAGCATTCATAGACCGATGACTAGCCATTGTAGGGAATTAGAACTTGTGCATTTTGATCCTTTTGGCTACTACACTTTTTGACTTGCTGATCACCCTTCCACACCTTTCCTTCAACTTCAATATGGTATTTACAACCTTATTACGGGTCCACAGCTACTTACAATCCTGTTTTGCAGTTTTTGGTTCTAGATCCAAGAACAATAGTTCACCTTTGGCTTAAAATTCTTTGGCTATCTCACTTATGAATGATATATAGAATTATGGATAAGAGAATGAGGAAAAATAGAGGACAAATGCAATAGATCTTAGGGATGATAAGCTCTTTGGAATTCAAACATTTAGCACATGAGGCATCAGATCTAGATCTAAGAATAATATCAATATTGAAACTATCTTCAAGCATTTAAAATATAACAGGCTTTGATACCAATTTTGCAAAAACACTAAAATGCTTGATTTTTATTCCTAACTTTTATTGAAAGTCATACATATAGATTGCATATAGATTTTTGATAATCCAAATTGCTAGAGGCATAAGAGAGAGCATACATCGAATATGCTAGATTTAATGGAATCTAAGCACTATGACAATATAGACTTCGACCAGCCAACTTCGAATGCCTAAGGCAGCCCTGTTTTCCCTTATTTATAGGGGAGTGTGGGTAAATCAACCTTAGCATTTTACAATTAATTTACAAATTTGACCATACAATAGTGACATGTGTCCCACATACCTACCGCACTATGGAGGAGACAACTGTTAGGAAGTCTTTCATGAACACTAACATAGTGGAGAATAAAGACAAAAACTTTTTGGACACCTGGGAGTGAGAAGGGACCACTTAACACTTGTAGTGGATACAAGGATCTTTCATTTTATGACAGGGTTGCATCCTGTTGTCACATCTTAACATGGGTGACATCACGACACAAATATGTGCATGTGCTAGCATCAAAAGGGAATAGGATCCAGTAGTTGCTTAGGTAGTGGAGTAAAAATGATGTCCCAATCTTGAGACTGGGCATGGGAAACATAATCTAATTTCACCACATAATCCTGGGAATAAATATGATACAATTCAATTATTTTGGCTAATGATGTGGGCTTGAGACAGATCTCCATGTTTTCAATTAATACCTCAGGAATCCATCTAGCTTCCAAGGCATAAAATTCTATTCTAGGAAGTTCATATCTAGTTCTTGGATAGTGTGTTAAATATTGTTCCATACTGTTATTTCTCCATACTGTTAAGCATTCTTTCCCAAAGTCGAGGATGAATTAATTTTAGGAATTCTTCTAAGTTTGGATTAAACCTAGCACCTACCAAATTAGTGTATTCTTCAAAGGAATCTTGGTAAAAAATTATCCTACTAATGAATCCATATTTTAAATTCTTGAGTAAATTCTTTTTTCTACGTTTTGACCAATTCATCCCAAAGGATCCTTTAATGCAAATATGTAGTGCTCCATATTTATTACACCAATGTTTAACAAGCGCTTCATCCAAGCCTAGGAGTTTCATAAGTTCCTTTTCTTCATCTTGGTCCATGATGCCAACAAATGGTTTCAATGAGGTCTCTGAGCCATTTATCTCAGAAATAGGCTTCAAGAAGTAATTATACAATATTATTAGGCAAGTAATGCACATTGGTGATACTTCCATTTCCATTCCTTCTATGAAAAATAGAAGTTCCATTAGGCCTGTAGAAATTAGGTTCATTAAAAATAATCCCATGGTATATTGATCTTGTAAGCTCTCTTGTTAATGCATCAACTAGTGGATTATTTTCTCCCTTAATCCACTCAATTTCAAAATCATAACCAAGAAATTCAAAATACCATCTAGCAATTCTACCATGGGAAATGTCTTTATTTTTCTTTTTCTTTAGCAGGCTCCTCATCGCCTGGCTATCTGTTCGGATTGTGAATTTTACTAGCTTAAGAAATACTTTAAATTTTTCAATACCTTTTTTACTGCCAGTATCTCCTTTTCAAAAATATGGTATCTGCATTTTGTTTCTGTGAAGGTGCTAGATCTGTAGCTAGAGATACTCCTTTTCCCATCTCCTTCTTCTTGGATAAGCACAACTAACCAAGTTGTGTCAGAAGCATCAATATACAAAATTAATGGTAGCTCGGCAATTATGATCTATAATGAGAGTAGATTTTGACATTTTGATTTGATTCTTTAGACTGCCTTTGTAGCCTTGAGTAACCATCCTTCTTTGTTTTCCTTGAGGTGTTCCTATATTTCCTTTCTATCTTCTACAAGACCTTTATATAATGGTGAGACACAATTCAAACAACCAATAAATCTTTGGATTTGTTTCTTATCTTGTAAAATATCAGGGAATTCCTAAATATGCTGCAAAATGTGAGGCTATAATTAAATTTGTCCTTTGTTCAAGTGAAATCCTAGGAAGTCAATCTATGCTTGGCCAATTACCATTTTATTTGTTAATAAGAATACCCCATGCTTCTTAATGGCTGCAAACAATTCTTCAAGATGGTGCAAGTCATAAGTTTCAGAATCAGAAAATAAAATGATATCATCAATGTACACTACACAAAAATCTTTCAAATGTCTGAGTGTCTAGTCCATTCACCTTTGGAAATAGGTTGGTGTTGTGCAAAGACCAAATGGCATGATATTCCATTCATATAACCCTTGTGGGACTGAGAATGTAATCTTATACCTGTCTAATTCTTTAACCTTGATCTGCCAAAATCCTGATTTACAGTCAAACTTGGAATAAACCTTTGTATTAGCAACCCTTCTTATTAAATCAACACTAAATGGAACTAGATAATTAAATTGAAGTATGATATCATTAAGAGGATTTTAATTAATAAAAAATCTCTTTTTACATCTTTTTTTAGCTCTTTTTTTAACCACAAAAGTTGGGCAAGAGAATGGAATTTTTCTTGGACGAATAAAATGGCCTTCAAGTAGATCATTTAAGTGTCCATCCATCTCTTTTACCTCTGTAGGCTCATCAAGTATGCAAGCTCATGGGGAATCATATATTGACATTTTGGTCTGAACTGTATTTAACATTCCTCGTGATCTTGTGACCAAAACTATAGGGGATTCATGATACAACATTCAGATTCAAATATGCTTCTAATTTCATCAAACATATTTTTAGAGGATTCTATTATTTCCTTAACTGAATCCTTCTTTTCTTTCTTCCCACTGTGTTCAAACTTATGATTTATTATCTTTAGTGTGGGAATCTCTACTTGGCCATCTTCATGTCTTCAAGAAATTTTGTGTTTCCAAAATTGAAGAAGCTCATATTTAGTGAGAAACAAGTATCCTAACAGAACGTCATCTTCAAGATTATTATATTCAATGAAATTAGTAACAAACATTTTTCCCATGATTTCAATGTGTAATTCCTGTGCATACTTTCCCATGTGTATCCTTTATCCATTAATGACATAGCTATGTGGGAGGTTAGGCCTTGGTTTCTAGAATTTTGGTGGGATGGCGTTTGTTTTGGCTAATGACTGAGAAGACCTTGTATCAAAAAAAGCTTCCATAGGGATTTTCTTAAAGCTTGGAAAATGGAAATTAATTATGATATAGTTCCCATTATTAGCTAATAATAGAGAGTTGGATTTATTTTTGGTTCTTTGTATGAGGTTGTTGCTTTTGCTTCTGCTACTTGCTTCTTCAGATTCTTGTTGTATCTCTTGTTCATATTCTATTTTAGCATTGCTTTGATGATCTTCTTTGAACAAGATTTCTTTGATTTCTCCCACTAATGCAAAAATATTTCGGATTCTCCTTTTTTGTGTTTTTATTAACCTCTTAAGATCTGCAACATCATCAAAGAGAAGATCAAACTTTTTGAAGATTGTTATGATATAATCATCACCACAGGTCCTGTGTTTGGAGGAATGTTTGGAAGAAGATGGTTTAGACCTTTGCTAGGGTGGAATTTTATATTCATGATGAATGTGTTTGGCAGAAGCCTTCTTGGGTTGTTTTTGATGCTTCAGTTGTTTCTTAAGTTCTTCCTGATCAGCTTCTAACTTTCTGAGTTTGGATAGGTGCTAACGAACAACATTTTTCTTTTCTTCTTTTGTTCTTGTCATTTTGTATGGGTCCTTGTATTTTTCAATCTGAATTTTTAGCTAGACATCCTTTAAGGTGTCCCTAAGAAGAGTGATTAAAAAACATTCTTCATCATCGGAAGACTATTTTGACTCTGATCCAGATGAGATATGTCTTCTTTGTTTGTCTATACTATCCTTGAAATCCTTAGCTTTTATCATATATCTTTTATCAGGAACAACTTCAATGATTTCATACAAATTATCCATATTAGAAGAAATATATGTACCCTAGACAATTTCCCACTCAGGGTTTTCATATTTAAAAGCAGCATAAATCTTTGTTCCAAGATTTAACTTCTTGGGACAATTTTTGGCATAATGAGTGCTTTTACAAATAAAACATTTGATTCCTTTTAGGGCCTACTCATTTCTTTTCCTCCTAAATAAGTATGGTGGAGGTTGTCTTGAAAATTTCCTTCTCTTATAAGGAACCACATTATATTTCTTTTTCCCATACTTACCATGTTTACTTCTTTTGAAGGTGAATTCTCCTTTATATCTATTTTTAGAGCATCTATTACTTTTGCATTTCTTGCCACAACCTTTTTTCTTAGATTGCTTAAGCTGGGTAAAATCATGCAACTGGTTGATAGGAGGGACATCACAAAACTCTTTGAGATTAAAGGTATAATTATACTCATCTTTATTGGCCTGAAGTGTGCCCAATAGACATTGTTTCTCTAGTTTATAGCCAATAAAAAATTTTAACTAAGAAAATATGCATTTTTCTATTCTAAAGTGCTCTTTCCTGATTATATAATATTTTTCCCATCTGCCTAGACCACAAGTGTGGCACCCCTCCATTTTGGCTCTTTTGATCGGACTGTGTTTTCTTTGTTATGTTTTGTTCTGCTATTACTTTGACTATGGTACTTGGTTACTATTTGATCGCAAAATGTTAAGTGATGTGAATGTTATATTTTGATGTGATGGTATTTTACTTTGATGTTATTATTATGGTATGCTTTGAGTTAGCCTAGCAAATATTTAATTAATGATTATTTATTCTTTTGATTATATTTTTGATGTTAGACTCATCAGTTAGTAAGTCTGTATTGGTGAAGGGGACAGGATTGTATCACTCGCTTGCGAGTGCCCTACGATTCTAAGATTTCCTCTTCACGGTGTGTTTATTATATCATATATATATGCATGTTCAATATACTCTTTGTTTGCAGGTTGACAGGTACAAGACATCAACTCCACCTGATTTCATAGGTTTGAGTGTGTCCATCGGCCAACAGTATTCGATTGGGAGATAGTAGCTAGGTTTTTTGTGCCAAGTCATCACCCTAGTCATAGTGTGTCATCAAGTTTTATTCGAGTTAAATTTCTTATTTGTTGTTCATCTCTCCTTGATTACGCCAAAGGCATGTCCTATATGAGCTTTCAAAGCTCATTTTCCTATCAACGGTCCAAAATGAAGGATAAGGCTTGGTTGACATTAAAACGAATGTCTACCATCTATCATTTCACTGTGTAAATTTGCAATGATCCTGGTGTCTCACTGGTGCGTCATTTGTGATCATTTTCCCAGACACATCAAAATCACCTCGGGAAGATAATCACAGTGGATGCAGATTGGAGCTTATCTGTCTGACAAGTGTAGAGAAAGTGGAAAGCAATCAAACGTCACCTTGTCAAATCTTTAAAGCCACTCATTTCTTCTGAGCCTTTGACAAATTCAGAGGATTGCCCTCACCTATGTATACCGCTTCCGACAGAATAAATAATTAGCGCACCTATTCGAGTTGTAGCATAAATATACCTGTTTCCTGTCACGGAATCATATATGATGCGTAGATTTATTCCAGAGAACTAGGAGCTCATTTAAATCCTCTGTAGAGCAGTTATTTGAGCCTTCCTAGAGAATTCTGGTAATATATTTCTTAGATGTAAAAATGAAATCATAAAATTTTGAAGATTGCCAGGAAAATTGAGTAGAAGGATGGGAGTGACTACAAATCACAGTTAATGTATGTATCTTTCAATTGTTTGGAGTATAATTTTGTTTTTTTAGGAAAGATTTAATATCATTGAGTCTCTATTTAGTATTTGATATTGGGGTATGAGTCTACACTAATAAAATGAGTGATGATTAAAATATTAGATAATTTATTTTTTTGATTTTCACAAATTGATTTTAAAATTTGATCTTTTATTTAAAAAATAATTAAATACATTTATTTCCATTTATAATTTGTTCATTATTTTATAATTTTTTTTATAAACTAATTTCTTTTACACATTAGAATACATTTAGATCAATTTTAAAGGGAAAATTTTAATTTATATAAAATAATTTAAATAATTGAAAAAAAATATTAGATTTTTCTCATTTAGATGAATGATTAATATATTTGATTTAAAAAGTCTTTATTAATATGTAAAAATCTCATATCTATAATTTAAAATAATGGCATATCCATTGCACACCCACGTGAAATAAAATAATGACATAAATAATAAATATTTATATAATAATATAATAGTTAATACATCAAATTTAAAAAATAAATATAATAATATTATTCTATAATACAAAAAAAATAAAAAATATATGAATAATACTACAATTATTAATAATATCATTAATAATACTACCAATTGATCTCATATACCATACAAATGTGTACAAAAAATAAGCCAATTTTTTCCTAATTAATCTTCCACACCTCTTCGGTGTACCTTAGTGTGCAATAGGTACACTAAAGAATTGCCTAATTCAATATTGGCAACAAAATATTCTCCAAGCATTCAAATTTAGAGAAATAATTTTAAATAAAGAAATATCAAGCATCAAGTTTGTTGCACATTGTCAAGCTTCGAGTTCGCTAGGTAAATGAAATATGAGAAAGCTATTAAGTACAATGAAAAGGCGTAGTAAATTCCTTGGTACAATAAAATAATAAAAATAAATCATACAAGATATGGAAAATACTAATGCACAATTTTTTTATAAACTATTACAATTTGAATCTATAACACATTTTTTCATCTTTGAGATGCATTGTGAATATTCCCACTCTTAGATAGGGGAAATCATGGCAAGATTGTAAACATTTGAAATTATATATATGGAAAAATACTATTGTATTTAATGGAGATTCATTTTCCTGATTATTCTTATTTGTTATTTTCAAAATAAATCTTGATTGGATGTTAACATGTTAAAAATTTGGTAATATAGTTTCCAAATGACATAGACAACACAAAGAAAAGAACATTCTTTGTGAAAAACACATTCAACATTTTGGTTTGCTAATAACAAAAAATATATATGACCATGCATAATAAACATTGTTGTTAAAATTGAACTAAAATTATGAAATATATCTTGAAACTTGCTATAAACCTATAAATGATCATGATATCATTTCAAATATAACACAAATGAGATTGAATGCAATCAACAAACTCAACACTATTAAGCCATCAACATTGCTATTTTACTTTAAACTAACATACAATATAGCATTTTTAACATGAATTGAGAAAAAACAGACTACAAATTATACATAAACACATCTCTTGTTTCTTACAAAGTTGAAAATTTAATTAAAGTAGAATTTAGGTAGTTTTAGAGAAATGTTTTTGATATTAGGGAAAAAGCAGATTTTGAAGGGATCTGCAACCCTTTACAACCAGAAAAGCTAGACTGCTAAAAAGGACAACCTGCAGCCACCAAAAATCCAGCTCCCAAACCAAGAACATCATGTTTTACATTTAGAGTTAATCTTGTGGGAACGAAGTGTCATTTCTAGAGAAGGCCCAGATGCTTTTGATTTTTTACTCATGACTATAATCCAACCTTCTTCCACTTGTGCTACCTTACCCTGCCAAGCCAGTACATCACTATCTTGGGTTTGATCATTTGCAGCCCTGGGCGAAACATCCTTGAATATGTGTGCAGACTAGTTCTTATCCGAAGAGCAGGCCGAAAGAGAAATCAAAGCCCCTCCACCAGAAAAGGCAGACGAAGACTTAGACTGAGGCTCAATGTGAGAGGAAGAATCAACCCCTCCCGAAGGACAAGCCAAAGGAGTGGTACCAAATTTCTGTGATTCAGAAGCAACCACCTCTGAGAAACTCTTTTTTTCTTCAGATTTCTTCTCAATAGTATAATGATGTTGAGCAGCTCCAACCCACCAGTTTTCCTTTTTTATTTTTTTCTCAAAACCACAATGAGCAGCAGCATGTCCAGTCTTAAAGCATCTTCTACAACGGAAAGGTAATCCCTCATAGTCCAAAGATTGAACCCAATTCCCCTTGGAGGATTCTAACGAAACCTCAGCAGGCAATCCATTTGACACATCAATTTCCACAAGTATTTGGGCAAAGGTGGAATGAAAGATATCAGAAGATGCATTGTAAACATACAAAAAATCCCCAAGAGCTTCCCCAACCGACTCGAGAAGAGAATCATTCCAGAGGTGGAGGGGAAGATTAGGCAAGCGAACCCAGATCGGGATTTTACTAAAGGTTTCAGATGCTGGATTAAAATTTGAATGCCAGGGTTTGATCATCAGCAGATATTGATCCCCCCAGCTAAAAAAATGATCACATAATATAGTTTTTCTGTCCTAGCTATTGTCAAATTTAACAATAAAGAATCCCTTGGCTAGAGGGAAAATGTGAATATTACCAGAAAGAAGAGGTTCCCACTCCTTGGAGATCCAAGAGTGCAGCTGAGGAAGACTAGGCCAGAATCCCCAGAACCTGCAGATGACACCACGCTCAGAGAGCTCAACTTCTTCTTCGTTTATTTCTTCTAAAGTTTCATCCTTTAGCTTTATGGTAATAGCTTTCATCACTGAATAAAGCCACGAAACAGCTTATCCCCCAACTTAAGATTCGATTTGGCCCTAAAGGCTGAGCCATGAAGTCTAGGGTTCGCGCCGGAACCACCATCCCCAACTTTATCAGTCCTGGCCGCGTCTTCCACAGGCATTCACCCAGCCATAGCTCTGCCATTCCTTCTTGCAGCAGGGATCTTCGCAAACACCCCCAAATAAGAGGCAGGGAGCCCATGGCCATTAGTACGCACAGGGGATTTGAAAAAAAATTTCCCGCTCACCATTTCTCTAGTTTTAGAGAAATGTTATGATAGCAAAAATTGTGTTAAAGCTCCAAAATATTTTTTGGACCTTGTTATAAAACTACAAATGATCATCTTTTCCTTTCAAACGACATATTGTTGAGCTTTAATCAAGTAAACAAACTCAACACTATCAGCCCATGGACATTGTTATTCATCTTCCAATCAACATTACAATTAATCACTTTTAACAGATGAATTGAGAAAAAAATCTCCGCAAATTGCACAAAGGCCATCTCTTGTTTGTTGGAATACCAAGACATTGGCTAAAGTATAATCTACTTGGTTTAAGTAATTGATACCATGCCTAGCTTAATAGTAAGATGCAAGAAACATTGCAAACACAGTTGATCATATAATGCCCATTGTTCTCACTAGAACAAGTACTAGTTCATGCTCTTAGAACCAGATTTGAATTTTAACTATTGGGTTTCATTAGTTCTATTGCTAATAAACATTCCAATTTATTTATCATGTTTTGAACTTATCCAACTCAAATGAAAATATGATTTCATTTTCCAAGTCATCCATTCTTTCATTTAGTTCTTTTATATATTTTTGGACAAAAGATTCACATTTAGAACTAATAGTACCTTTAATTTATCTCTAACTAAAAAGGACCACATTGAATCAAAGATAAATTGAACTCAAAATGATATCTCATTCAAATACCCTGTTAAAACAAAATTATATGAACCGATGCAACTTCAAATAAATGGATAAATTCAACTCAAAACAATATTTCATCCAATGCCCTATTAAATATAACTAGCAATCGCACCTTGGTGTGCAATGGGTACGCCGAAGAGATGTGGAATTTTTATTAAGAAAAAAATTGATCTATTTTTTTGCATACATTTGTGTAGTATATGAGGTCAATCGGTAGGAAATTTAGCAAATGATGTTGTTTGCACAACAAAGATGTCAATGGAGAAGTGATAGCTTCAAATCAACTATACATCCACTTACAAGGATCCAAACATGAGTGAAACAAAGCTTGCACTAACAGATCTAGGACTAAATGGGAACACAAAATGGAGATTCATAGGGTCTAGTAACTATTCAAACATCACAATAAAGGCCATCACCATGCTTACAAAACAATATGAGTAGCACCTATCTAGGAGTATCAGACCTAGGTTTTTACAGTTGTGTGACATTTATTAGTTTTCTATAAGGTAGTGTTAGGTTTGAATGGTAAGCATAGAGAATCTGAATATATGTTCACAACATTTATTCTTATTAGCAAAATGGGAATTAGTAACAGATGGCGCATCCTATATAGTTGACTAAATACTTAATCTTGGACTTAGATCCAGGAGAAGACATGCCTAAATCTACATAAAGTGCAATGGTGCTATCAGATGTTTTTAAAAGTGAGCTATTGTTAGTAAATGCAACAACATAATCAAGAGTAATTGCAGGTGTGGGGGCCAAGAGTCTATTTGGAGAGGCATGAAGTCCATTGAGATGAGATAATGTTCGCAGGCTTATCAACCCTCTGAAGAAGTGATTTCACTTGGTATCGTAGCAACGCCTCCCCTGTTCCAAGTGTCTGCACAAATTCACGGGGAGGGAAACACTTGATGTTTGAAATTGGGGTCTCTGAGCCATCACCTCTATCAAAGGCAAGGCCTGCAATAAGGGAATCATTTGTAACATCCACAAGTGCTCATTGACCTCTGCCCCTCATACTTGTGTCACTTGTAAAAATAGATTTTTTTCCCTACAGGAAAGAAAAAATAAAAGACATAATAAATATGGAGGAACTCTAATAATCTTCAATAGAGAAGTTAAAAGACTTTGAAAACTAAAAACTGTAGTACCCACTAGGCTTAGAGGTACTGTTTTGATAGTGTAATACTGGGGTTGCTAGCATTTATGTTTTAGACGATGGCATCTCCATTCCTCAGTTAAAGAGTCTATAAATATGAATTTTGATTGTTTCCAAATAGGAAAATTACGGCAGGGATCCTAATAAGATAACCTATATGAAATTTTCCTATTTTGATTCCGTTAAAAGTTAGACAAAAAAATGTCAAGCTCTTGCTATGGGGGTAAGTCTAATGTCAATGGTGAAGACTATTTCATAACCTGCAACACACAGTCACGATATAAACAAATGGAAGACTATACACACTTATTTTAATCAGGAGACCCAAACAACAGTCTATATCAGCAGACACAAACAACAGACCTTGTTTTGAATCCATGCTTCCAACTTTAGAAGTAGCTCTGGATGACCCAGACTCCCATCCCTGCGTGCCACCCAGCAACCACTCCCTTTGCAAAACAAACTATCATAGTCCATCTTAGCACAGAGGAAGAGTACCTGTTAATCTCATGTTGGGTAGGCGAATGGTTGCAACAAAAGTGAGGGTGCACAAGCTCTCAGATATGACGTCGCCCTCCATTCCAACACCACCCTATATTTCAACACGACTACATGATGGGTGGTGTTATGGTAGGATATGCCCTCCCAGAGGCAGCAATCTCTTTCCTTCTCCCACAAACTCAAATGAGAATGAGAAGAATAATTTAAGGCATCTTTGAATTGAAGAAGAGCTTCTCGAGAGCAGAAGCAAAGGAGAAATAGGGGAATAAGATAGATAAGTATGGGGGCAACTAAGATAGAGCAGAAGCGGAGGAGAGCATTATTCTATGGGTTGTGACGCAGGTGAACCGAGATGATAAGTATGGGGAAAAAATAAATCAGTTAATGGGTACGCCGAAGAGTTGTGGAAGTTCAATTGGGGAGATGTTTTGGTTTTGTTATGTATCCTTCAAATGACATAGGAAACAACCAGTTTGTTTTATGCTAGCAAATTCAAAACTTCAAAAGAGTGAATATTTAAAAGAGGGAAAAAAGAAGAATTCATTCAAGGAAGAATCTAATAGCTAAAGGATTAGGAAAGCACTGTTTCAGTTCAAATATATTCCAAACTCTATATCAAAACAACAATTGCTTGGTTAAGAGATGGGCTCAAAAATCCTACAGGCTCTCCATAAAAAACACAATTCAAGCTAACTTTAAGAAGCGTTTCTACAATCCCCAAACAAGACAAAAGGAAACGACACAGGAAGCCCTAAAACAATAATTATTTAGAACTGCCCACAGCTCTCATAGGTTAACCACCAATAGAAACATCAATTTAGGAACCTTCGATGTAAGCCCTCTTGCACAAGAAAATGAGTATGAAATTGAGAATTTAAATCAAGAATGAAGCATTAGATAATGAACATTTTAATGCCATGATATTTTCTTTCGAGATTGTAATGGTGAATTCAATTATAGGTATAGTCAAAACATAGACAACTGCGAGTAAGCTATCCTAGAATAATAACAACAGTTTAAAGTTTTGCATCACAGTCTAATAGAATAGATTGTAATGACAAAAGAACCCACACAGTTTAATTCAGGTTGAGATTGAATATTCTTCAAATTCCTCCTCAGATCAATTGAATCATCTTCGATCCCTTCAAGATCCTGTCCTTTCATCTACCCCACTCGTTCCCCTCCTCCTTCCTTGCACGTGGCAAAAAATAAACCAATTTTTCCCTAATTCACCTTCCACACCTCTTTGGTGTACCATTGCATGAGGTGCAATAGCTAGTTTATCTAATTTCAAGTTGAAAAAGGTAAATAAATAGCTTTTTGTAATTGGGTTGTTTATTAAATAAATCTAGTTGTAGTGTTAGAAATGTTACTTAAATTGTTAATTAATTTAATTTAATTAATAAAATAATCTAATCTTGGATTAGATTTATTTTATTGATTATTTAAATTAATTGTGTGGAATTAAATCAAATTGTTTTTTTTGGAAATGAAAATGTTTAAAAGCATTTAAATTCATTTGAAATAAAAATTTAAAAATAAAATAAAGAAATAAAGTCATGTTGAAAGAATTTTTTTTTTTTTTTTAAATATCTTCAAATTGGATAGTGGAGCAATAACTATGGTGGATGGGATATTTTGGGGAAAGTTGACCAAATTTGGGGAAGATATTTCATTTTAAAAAATATATTGTTGTTAAAAGAAAATAGAGTTCTTGATGTTTTGTATATGCATTATTGGAATTTGGGTGAGGATTTTGGGAAGAGCTTGGATAAATCATCTTGCAGGGAAGCTCAACTTTCTTCTTCAAACTCTCCTTCAAGCTTCAAATTACAAGTTCTCCTTGTTTATTGTTTTGAAAACTTGCATTTTCAATTTGAAAACTTGTTGCAATCATTCTTGAAAACCTAGTTGAAATCTTGAATCTAAATTTAGATTGTTTGTAGAAAATCAAAACTTGCAACTGAAATTTTCAAATTTATCAATAGAAAAATGGAAAGAAAGCAAAATGAAATTAGAAAACATCTATTAGGAGTTGAAATGCTTCATATTAAATTTGAGATTGGAACCAGGAAACTGTGTTTGAAAAAATTAGTTTTATTGAAAATTTATGTAGAAAATTTGCACAACTTGACTATAAAACAATTGAAATTTGTATATATGTTATATATATTTGTATGAAATTATGTTGGGAATTTTTCTTTTTTATAAAAATAAATAAAAATTGATTTACCCATTTTTTTTTCTATCAAAGAAAAACCCTTTCTGATATTTACCAAAAAATAGAGTTTTTGTTTTTACTTTCTTTTTTTTTTTTTAAAAAGTTAATAAAAGAAAAAATATTATAAACAAAAATTTAGAGGAGAGGGCTAGGGGCCCTGCCCCCACAACCACCCCCCATGGGAGGCGTTGTGGAGGCAGCTGCGCTGTAAGCACCCCCAAAAGGGGGAGGCTCTGTAGGGAGCCAACCCTCTCCCTTTGGGGGGGCCCGCAACTCATAAAGTCATTTCTTTTTTTTATATATTTATTTTAAATTTTATTTAACTATTTTATATTATATATATAATATACTATATATATATATTATATGTATATATATTATATTAATATTTAAATAAATTTATTTTTTTATTATTATTTAAATATATAATATGTATATTATATATATATAATGTATATATAATGTATTTTTAAATAATTGGAGTTGGAATTTTTAATAGTTGATTTTTAAATATATATATTTAAATATAAATTCTTTTAAGATGATTATTTTATTATAATAGAGGCAAAATAAAAGTTGATTTTATAAACTAATGATTTTATTTAAAATTTGATTTTGAATATTATGTATGATTGAGGAACATGGAATTAAGTCATTAGTTTTAAATTTCTCGACGTTGTGAATTTAATTTTATTTACTTTTGAATAATTGCATGTAATGTTGACTGAGTTAATTGGATTCAGGAAATCCTAAAGTAGGTTATTGAATTGTCAATTGTTCTTTCGTCATGATATCTCTCTCTTTCTTGATGTTGGGCAATGAAGTTATTTGTTATGAAAGCCTTCTAGATTGGGGTTTCTTTTAATTTCGTGGGTTGTCATAATGTGTTAGTCAACCTTTGAGTTTCCTTGGATAGTGTATCTTATTGGATCCAGTGTTATACCCAATTATCATGAACGGGATATGTCGACCTTATGTCGTGGATAGGAAGTTATTATCCTTAGGTCACACTTGTGTACCTTGGGTTGTGGAGTGATTACACCTGTTGTCTTAGAGGAGTGGCTTGCAATGAGGACCGACACACAAAGTGGTGTCAGGGTAACTCTTTGTAAGTTAGTTAATCCAATGATAACGTAAATAAACTTATTAGAGTTTAGGTTGTATCAAACACTTAACAAGATTAATTTTGTCTTACTCATGGACGCAAGGGCTTGTATAGACTTGGGATGAGATGAGAAGGCATAGAATGGCAAGATCACTATCTCATCTTTACAAGAGATAACTGATTCCACATTGGTTTGCATGAGGGGTCAAAATTCATTAGAGGTTTCCAGGATATCCCGAGATGGGGGCCGAGACCTAGGAAGACTTACCAGGATATCCCACGTGACATTGTGATGACACTTATCCTAAGTCAATAGTATGTTTGTATCAGTGATGCAATTGATTATTTAACTCTGGAAGCATTGTAACTATTGTGTTATGTGATGTTATACTTGTATTTAATTCAGTTCAGTTATTAGTAGCCTGTGTTTAGAGGTAGATGGTCTTGTCTAGGAATTGTTGTTACTATCTCCTAGCACCGGTGGTGAGCCTTCAGGTATCACATGGTTGGGAGGAACATGCACCTTAACCCGTTGGGTTTTCTTCTTGTCTGTGTGGACGAGATTTCCAATTGGAGAGCTCGTGGGATCCAGTTACTTTTCATGCTTTATTCATTTCAGTTGTTATTGTAATTTATTACCCCTCTTTTGTATCGAGGTGGAAGATGTAATTTGTAACCATGTTTATTGGATTTACCTCATTTGGGGAATGAGAATTGTAATCGTATTGTAAATTATCGTTATTGGAACATGTGGTATCTCTTATGCCTTGGATGTAATTTTATCATGTATGGAATGTATGTGTATTTAATTTATTAAATAATTAAATGTTATGGTTTCTATTCATGTTTCTTGTTTGGGTTTAAGTAAACTTAGTCTCGTAACCTTAGGGGTTGTTGGAAATGGGTAGTGAACTTGCATGTTAGTTTGTACTTAATAAAAAAAAAATAGTTCGTTTGAGTA
Organism: Sequoia sempervirens; assembly: GCA_007258455.2. Lineage (NCBI taxonomy): Eukaryota > Viridiplantae > Streptophyta > Pinopsida > Cupressales > Cupressaceae > Sequoia > Sequoia sempervirens. Next base: position 152,242 of record VDFB02287051.1, read on the forward strand.
GTTAATTGCAACTTCCCCTAGGGTTGTGTGGCAGGGCATTACAACAAGGTAAAAAATTGAGGTAGTATTGCTTTGTAGTTAGGTCATGCAACTTATCAACAACTATCATTTATTTCTCAAATACCAAATTATAGGCATGAAACAACCAATTTTTTAAGTTTCATTGTTTGTAGAATCTTATTGGCTTATGTGGTGTAATTTGTAGTATCCCCATAAAAGAGATCAATGAGTAACACCGTGAATTCCACAAATACAACAATGAATATGTCAATTTTCCCTATATCTTTTTGTTTTACATAATCATGTTCTTCATCAAGGGGAGTACTTTGGCCTACATCTGGTAGATTATTCCACCAGTTTCTTATCTTTCTAGAGAGAAATCTAACATAATAAAGAACCTTTGATGGCTCAGTCCATGATCCACTTTTGTCAAACATGTTCTCCAAAGTATCTACCCAAGTGTAGATTGTGTCATAAGGGTCCACAATTTTATCAATAGTAAGAATGTATCCACTTGTTGCAAATGGCCTCATTTGCTCTGGTTTAGCATTTTCAATAATGGAATCCTTCATTTGTATATCCATATCTAAAAGCTTTTTTGTGGACTCCCATGGTTTTGTTTCTTGCAAATGCTTGTAACTAGTAAAATCTAAATCTAATTCATCTAATTCAATATTTATAGTATCTACAAAAAATTGGGAAATGTTAGAATCACTTAAAGACATCTCAAAACTATTTACATATGATGTTTCTTCTTCTGACTCTTTGTTGGCATAAACAAGTTCATCCATATATATTGGTTCTATTTTTTCTTCTTCTACATTAAATTCTTGTAACTAATCCCTTATTTTTCCCTTCTCTTCTTTATTGGCTAAGCTATGTTCTTTGACCTTGAGCATAGGTACATGAGCCAAGGGCCTATGAATTCTAGAGGATGACTTAATTATCTCTTCTTTCTCATATTTCCTAGTATGGGTCCTCTGTTGTACAATTATTTCTTTTGTTTGGGGACTGATTTGTCTTGAGATTTTCCCTTTTTCACTTTCTCTTCTTTAGAAGAACTATCATGACTAGTTTGTGCTTTTCTAATTTTCTTTTCAACTAGCCTAATCTTTTCTAGTTTTCTAGCTACAACATATATGAGTAGCTTTTGATCCTTCGCATCTTGTTTTCTGGAGTTTTCATGATGCTTTTTATTTTCATAGATGGATGTTAGGTAACCATCTTTTTTAGTTTGGTTGGTTACCATAGTTCTAACATCTTGGTGTGCTTGGATGACTTGGTAGATTACACTAGAAATATTTTTTATAATAGAAGAAGAGTGTTGTTCAATTTTTATAACAGAAAAAATGACTTTGTTTTGAGTAGAAGAAACATTATTTAGCTCAATATGAGTCTTCAAACAATTATTTGCTATACTTCTAATGTCCACATCCATATCATCAAATATTTTCCTAAGCAAATATCATCCACTAGGCTATACGATTCCTCTGGGCTTTTGAATTCTTTTGTTTTTCTCCTAGATCTACATATAGCCTTGCTTCATATCTACCCCAAAGATTTTTGTTTGGATTAATGAAAGTGAATGATTCAAGGGTTGGACATCTCTCAGGTTCATAGCGTATTACTTCTTGTTCATTTCCCTTCATCTCTAGCTTATATGTGCTTTTCATTTTAGCACCTACCCTAGGGAGTTTTTCTTTCATCATGCAACCCTTTTCTCCCATATTTGTTAATTTTATCCCTTTTCCTCTTTTATCTAACTGATGTTCTTCCTTAGGAGTTATAGCTAGTTTCTAACTCACTTGTCTAACTAATTTATACATCAATTTTGGGTTGTTACTTAAACTTGATAGTGCAGCTAAGGAAGCTTTGGAAGGATAAGGGTTGACTGAGGGTTGATGGTAGAAGGGAAAGTGGTTGGATGCTCCAATAGATTCTTCAGGATTGTAGTCCATATATGGCTTATTAGTGGTACTTGGGAAATTCCCGGATAATGAATATGACCATGTCAATAGACTAGGTATGCCACTAGTAGAAACTTCTAGTTGTTCAAATAGAGCTTCATCAGGTAAAGATTGGAGGTTAATATTAGAAACTCGTGTACTTTTTACATGAGGTTTAGTTGACCACAAAATATAGGGTGGTGTAGGTAATTCTTGAAATCTGGGTTGTGAAATTGGTTGATGAGATACTCAATGTCCAAAAATCCTATGTCATATCCTTCATGATTGATATTCCTACCATAGTCTAGAATATTCAAATTACCTTCTAGGTAACTTACCCTAGCTAGAAAATTGGAAGGTGGGAAAATGGTATTCAACAACCTATAGATACATCTGCCACTAGTTGTGGCGTTGACATAATCGGGCTAAAGCTCAATGCCTTTGACTTGTAACAAAAGACAAAAGGAAAACTAGACATATTTTTCTTCTAACCTAATGGTAAAATTAGGACGAACAAAAATGTTGTCATCCCTCCATTTGGAATCATCAGAGGAATTAGTAAGGATACCTCAAAACTAGGCAGTAATAGCTTAATCCCAAATCCTACAACGAGTATCTATAAGACTACCAAAGTATTTGACACCTATATCATAGTTAAAGTGAAGATGGACAATAATGTCAACATAAGAAAAATGAACATGGAAATATCCTTTTTCATGCCATCGCTTGATATTATCTAGGAGTAAGAATGGAAGATAGATGGGACAAATTCCAGTTTTAGATACCTTAGGATTTAATTCGGATTGTCTAACAGAGTGTATCATCTTAGCCTTAATACCTTTTTCAAGATACATATCTGAGATCTTGACTTCTAGAAATTTAAAGTTCCCTTTTTCATTAACATATTCATCTTTGTCCTCAAAATAGTTTTGAATGAAAGAAGAGAGAGAGCTACTAGCATTCATAGACCGCTGACTAGCCATTGTAGGGGATTATAATTTACTTGTACATTTTGATCCTTTTGGCTGCTACGTTTTCTAACTTACTGCTCACCCTTCCACGCCTTTCCTTTGGATTTAATACGAGATTTACAACCTTACTATGGGTCCACAACTACTTACAATCCTACTTTGTAGTTTTCAACTCTAGATCCAAGAACAATAGTTCACCTTTGGCTTGAAATTCTTTAGCTATATCACTTATGAACAATATATAGAATTAGGGCTAAGAGAATGAGAAAAAACAGAGTACAAATGCAATAGATCTTAGGGATGATAAGCACTTTCAAGTTCAAACATTCAACACATGAGGTGTCAGATCCAAATCCAAGAATAATATCAATATTGAAACTATCTTCAGGCATTTAAGACGTAATAGGCTCTGATACCAATTTTGCAGAAACAATAGAATGCTTGATTTTTATTGCTAACTTTTATTGAACCATACATACATATTACATATATATTTTTGATCATCTAGATCACTTGAGGCACAGGAGAGAGCATACATTGAATATGTTAGACTTAATGGACTCTAAACACTATGACACTCTAGACTCTGACCAACCAACTTCAAATGTCTAAGGCAGCCCTCTTTTCCCCTATTTATAAGGGAGTTTGGGTAAATCAACCTTAGCATTTTACAATTAATTTTAGAATCTGACCATACAATAGTGACACGTGTCCCATAGACCTACCACACTATGGAGGATACAGCTGTTAGGCAGTCTTTCATGAACATTAACATAGTGGAGAATAAAGGCAACCACTTTTTGGATACCCATGAGTGAGAAGGGCCTACTTAACAATCATAAGTGGATACAAGGATCTTGATTTTTATGGCAGGGTTACCTCCTATTGTCACATCTTAACGTGGATGACATCATGACACAGACATGCCCATGTGCTAGCATTAAAAGAGAATATGATCCAAAAGTTGTTCAAGTAGTGGAGTAAAAACGATGTCCCAATCTTGAGAGCGAGCATGGAAAACATAATCTAATTGCACTACATAATCCTTGGAATAAGCATGATCCAATTCAATTCTTTTGGCTAATGATGCGGGCTTGAGATGGATCTCTATGTTTTGAATCCATAACTCAGGAATCCATCTATCTTCCAAGGCATAAATTTCTATTATGGGAAATTCATATCTAGTTCTTGGATAGTGTGTTAAATACTATTCCATACTATTAAGCATTCTTTCCCAGAGTTGAGGATGAATTAATTTTAGGAATTCTTATAAGTCTGGATTAAACCTGGAACCCACCAAATTAGTGTATTCTTCAAAGGAATCTTGTTTGAAACTTATCCTACTAATGAAGCCATATTTTAAATTCTTGAGTAAATTCATTTTGCTACGTTTTGACTAATTCATTCCAAAGAATCCTTTAATGCAAATATGTAGTGCTCCATATCTGCTACACCAATGTTTAACATGAACTTCATCCAGGCCTAGGAGTTCCATAAGTTCCTTTTCTTCATCTTGGTCTGTCATTCCTTGTCCATGGTGCCAACAAATAGTTTCCCTGAGGTCTCTAAGCCATTTATCTAAGAAATAGGCTTCAAGAAGTAATTCTACAATATTAATAGGCAAGTAAGACACATTGGTGATACTTCCATCGCCATTCCTTCTATGAAACATACCAATTCCATTAGGCCTGTAGAAATTAGGTTCATTAAAAATAATCCCATGGTATATTGATCCTGCAAGCTCTCTTGTCAATGCATCAACTAGTGGATTATTTTCTCCCTTAATCCACTCAATTTCAAAATCATAACTAAGAAATTCAAAATACCATCTAGCAATTCTGCCCTAGAAAATTTCTTTATTTGGATTTTTATTTAGTAGGATCCTCATCACCTAGCTATTTGTTTGGACTGTGAAATTTACTAGCTTAAGAAATAGTCTAAATTTTTCAATACCTTTTTTTTCTGCCAATATCCCCTTTTCAAAAATATGGTATCTTCATTTTGTTTCTATGAAGATGCTAGATCTATAGCTGCAAATACTCCTTTTCCCATCTTCTTAGATAAGCATTGCTGACCAGGTTGTGTCAGAAGTGTCAGTACACAAAATTAATGGTAGCTCGACAACTGGGATCTGTAATGAGGGTAGATTTTGACATTTTGATTTGATTCTTTGGACTGCCTCTGTAGCCTTGAGTGACCATCCTTCCTTGTTTTCCTTGAGGTGTTCCTGGATTTCCTTTCTATCTTCTACAAGACCTTTATAAAATGGTGAGACATAATTCTAACAACCAAGAAATCTTTGGATTTGTTTCTTATCTTGTAAAATATCAAGGAATTCCTTAAATACGTTGCAAAATGTGAGGTTGTAATTAAATTTTTCCTCTATTCAGGTGAAATCCTAGGAAGTCAATTTTTTCTTGGACAATTACCATTTTCTTCGCACATAAGAATATCCCATGCTTCTTAATGGCTGCAAATAATTTTTCAAGATGGTGCAAATGGTAAGTTTGAGAATAAGACAATACAATGATATCATCAATGTATATTGCACAAAAATATTTCAAATGTCTGAGTTCCTGGTCCATTCACCTTTGGAAATAGATTGGTGTTGTGCAAAGACCAAAAGGCATGAAATCCCATTCATATAACCCTTGTGGTACAAAGAATGCAATCTTATACATGTCTAATTCTTTCACCTTGATATGCAAAAATCCTTTTTTGTAGTCAAACTTGAAATAAACCTTTTTATTAGCAACCCTTCTTATTAAATCAACACTAAATGGAATTGGGTAATTAAATGGAAGTATGATATCATTAAGAGGCTTTTAATTAATATAAAATCTCTTTTTACCTCTTTCTTTTTCAACTCTTTTATTTACCAAGAAAGTTGGGCAAGAGAATCGACTTTTTCTTGGATGAATAAATTGGCCTTCAAGTAGTTGATTTAAGTGTTCATCCATGTCTTTTACCTTTTTCAAGCTCATCAAGTATGCAAGATCATGGAGAATCACAAATTGACATTCTGGTCTTAACTATATTTCACATTCCTCATGATCTTGTGACCAAAACTGTAGGGGATTCATGCTGCAACATTCAAATTCAAATTTGCTTCTAATTTCATCAAACATATTTGTAGAGGATTCTATTATTTCTTTAATTGATTCCTTCTTTTCTTTCTTCCCTCTATGTTCAAACTTATTATTTACTATCTTTAGTGTAGGAATCTCCACTTGGCCATCTTCATGTCTTAAATAAATTTTTTGTTTCCATAATTGAAGAGGCTCATATTTAGTGAGAAACAAGTATCCTAATAGAACATCATCTTCAAGATCATTATATTCAATGAAATCAGTAACAAACATTTTTCCCACAATTTCAATGTGTACATCCTATGCATACCTGCCCATGTGTATCCTTTCTCCATTATTGGCATAGCTATGTGGGAAGTTGGGCCTCGGTTTCTAGAATTCTGGTGGGATGGTGTTTGTTTTGGCTAATGACCAAGAAGACCCTAGATCAAAAAAGCATCCATAGGGATTTTATTAAAGCCTAGAAAACATAAATTAATTCTTATATAGTTCCCATTATTAGCCAATAATAGAGAGTAGGATTTATCTCTAGTTCTTTGTATGAGGTTGTTGCTTCTACTATTGTTGCTTGCTTCCTCAAATTCTTCTTGTATCTCTTGTTCACATTCTATTTTAGCATTTCTTTGATGATATACTTTGAACAAGATGTCTTCATTTCTCCCACTAATGCAGAAAGATTTAGGATTTCCCTTTTTTGTGTTTTTATTAACCTCTTAAGATCTGCAACATTATCAAAGAGAAGATCAAACTTTTTGAAGATTGTTATGATATAATCATCACCACTGGTCCTATGTTTGGAGGAATGTTTGGAAGAAGATGGTTTAGACCTTTGCCAGGGTGGAATTTTATATTCATGATCAATGTGTTTAGCAGAAGCCTTCTTGGGTTGTTTCTATTACTTCAGATATTTCTTAAGTTCTTCCTAATCAAATTCTAACTTTTTGAGTCTAGATAGGTCCTGATGAACAACATTTTTCTTTTCTTTTTTTCCTATCATTTTGTAAGGTTCCTTGGATTTTTCAATATGAAATTTTAGTTGGACATCCATTAAGGTGTCCCTAAGAAGAGTGATTAAAAAATATTCTTCTGACTTTGATCTAGATGAGATATTTCTTCTTTGTTTGTCTATTCTATCCTTCATATCCTTAGATTTCATCATATATCATTTATCAGGAACAACTTCAATGATTCATAAAAAATATCCATATCAAAAGAAATATATGTACCCTAGACAATTTCCCACTTATAGTTTTCATAATCAAAAGCAGCATACATCTTTGTTCCAGGATTTAACTTCTTGGGACAATTTGTGGCATAATGAGGGCCTCTACAAATAAAAAATTTGATTCCTTTTGGGGCCTACTTATTTATTTTCCTAAGTATGGTGGAGGTTGTCTTGAAAATTTCCTTCTCTTATAAGGAACAACTTTATATTTCTTTTTCTCGTACTAACCTTGTTTACTTCTTTTGAAGGTGAATTCTCCTTCATATCTATTTTTAGGGAATCTATTACATTTGCATTTCCTGCCATAACATTTTTTCTTAAACTGCTTAAGCTAAGTAAAATCATGCAACTAGTTGATAGGAGGGAGATCACAAAACTCTTTGAGATTACAGGTGATGAGCCCAAAATGTGCTCATAGTTTGGATAGTATGATGAACTTTTAATACCCTTACTTTTGTTATTCGTGGTTGTTTTAAACTCTTTTGAAACCTTTTATTGGGGTATCATGTAGCAAAATATTTTCATATTCCTGCAACCCATTGTGTTGTCTTGACTACATTTATTACCCTGTTGACTCTTTAAATGACTGGTATATTGCATATAGTTTTTGAATGATGAAATAGATTTAAATATGTGATTAATGAACAGATATTGTGTATGTGCCATGCGCCTTTTCTTTCACATCTGTTACCTTGTGTTTCGCAGGTTGTTGAAGAAAGTATGATCGAGTCAAGCGCAGCCAATCTCAGCCTTGTAGTAAAGTCTATTTCCTGCACAACTTTGAGGAAGCTCTGGCGAAGAAGACTCTTTGACCGAAACCATTGGGAAAGATTTTTAATGATAGTCAATCTGGAAAGAGTGGAGCACTAGATTCTCTCTGGATCGGGTTGAACGGATAAATTCATTTATGAAGTTTGTTCCTTGATTCTGGGATACACTTTACTTCCACGTCTTTCTTTGATAGGGTTAGTTAGTTAGTTGTTCTCCTGATTTTAAATAAGGTACTCCTCCTGCGCGAGTGAGGAAGGAGATGATAGTTAGAAGTAAGATAGAAGCATAGTGATAGAGATATAGCAGATATCATGTAAGAATGAAAAGTAGATTCTGTATGACAAGAGACAGAGTTTGTTGTTAGTTTCCATATCAACAAAGCAATGTATACCATTCTGTTTTCATAAATAAAGTTTGATGAAGTTCTGAGTTCAGCACTTGTGTAATCAGTAGATGCTTGCTAAGGGGGCCCACTTAGTAAGTATCTGTAGCTAGTTAGTTAGCTGTTCTTTTCTATTGATCATCAGTTAGCTTTCATCTTTGAAGTTTCCATACAAACTCAGTCTTGTATTGCTCTTGCAGCATAAGGCCAATTCATAGTTTGTGTTTTAGTCGTAGTTGTTCTAGTTTTTGCTTTAGTCAAATCATGGTTGAGTTAAAAGAACTTTGCATTACCTTTCCGTAGCATAGATAGAATTCCTTCCAAGTATTTATTTCTATTAACTTGTGACTAAAACTAGTTCTTAGTGCATATATTGTGTTGAGCCATTCAAAGTATACATTCCCTAGTTTGACAAGTAAATGAACATCCATAAAGAGATATTAGTCACCTGTTGGAATGTCCAATTCCCAGGAAAGGTTTTACTGTGATTTTCATATCCTTTTGTGGGTGCGACCATTTTTGGCACTGTTGCCGGGGATGGTGTCAATCTAAGAACTTGCTATAGTCATTATTAGCAGTATTTTAGTCAGTTGTTTAAGTATTTTCAAGTTCTTTTTAAATACCACCTATTCTATTACATGCATAGAAGAAGAAGAGATGCACTGGGAAGGTTCCTCCATGAAAACCTGTTTGTTGAATTACCATTTAACCCAGTTGATAAAGAACCTGAGAAAAATCCATTTGTTCTGCTATTCCAACACGCAAATATGGAAAATAATCCACCTCCTGCTTTTGAGTTTCCCATTGTTCCCCAGTGAGATACTGACAATCTTAAAAATATTCCTTCTTCATTGCTTCCCAAGTTCTATGGCCTAGTTACGGAGGACCCAGAAACTTTTTTGTTTGAGTTTGATGTCCTCTGTAACAGTTATGACTACAATTCAGATGCTCACAAACTGAAGTTGTTTCCTTCCACCTTGAAGGAGGGAGCTTTCAGATGGTTCATGAGTTTGGGAAGAGGTGTTGTTGATAGTTGGATAGCCATGCAAACAAAATTCCTTGAGAAATATAAGGAATATTGTAAGAGTGCTAATAAAGGTGATGACATATTCAGAATTCAGCAGAAGGAGGATGAAAGTCTAGAAGATTATATCTCAAATTCTTGTTTTCCTGGAAAAGGAACTCAAACCATACTCTCAATGAAGACTCTCAGAAACTACTCTTTCTAAGGGGAATCAGTGATGCATGTATAGATGCCCTGGACCTGATGGGAGAAAGTGATATAACCCAACTGCCTTGGGATGATATAAAGAAAATATGTCTTAACTACTCTCAAACAATAGTTAAGAAAGGTCGAGGTCACCATACTACAGTGGGGAAGTCTTCTTCTGGTGGAGTTTCCCGAATGGAGACAACAACTTTGTTGTCTAATTTCAAGCAGGATATTATTAATAATATGGCTACACAACTGAACACTATGCAAGTGCGGAAGAAACATGAGGAAGCCAAGGTAGTTTTGGCTGAGTTTTGTCTATATTGTAGACAGAAGAAATGTGACTACAAATGCAAAATGGTAGCTAATCTGGAAGCTAAACAATTACCTACTGACTTTAAGCTAGTAGAAGGTGATGATGATTAAGTGTTCTTTGTTGCACAAAGGAGACCATGGGCTCAAAGACAAGGTATGCCTCAAGATCCTTTGACTTTTGGTAATCTTTATTCTGGCTATAATAACCAATGGCAACCTACATATGGAGGACCACCACCTTGGAATACATCTCGACCAAATTGGCCTAATTATAAGAGCCCTCAATGGCAATCTCCTTAAGAAGGTAGGCAGCAGCCACAAGGATAATGGACCCCACCCCCAAGTAATTGGTAGTAGAATCCTTAATGGAGAAGTCCTCAGCAATGGCAAAACCAGTCCCCTGGGTTCCTGCAACTTCCACAGCCACAACCATAGGCCCTCATGCCACCTCTTGCAGCAACTGCCAAAAATACTGGCCCTCCAAAACAAATGCCTATGCCTACCCAGCCATTGCCAAATCCCAATAATAAGCAACAGCAGCAGCCACAACAGCCTATGTATCTTGCTGAAGCCAACCAATATCAAGCTTATGCCTTAAACGTTAATGATATCCATTTGAGGTCTGGAACCACTTTACCTGCTCCAAAACCACCTCTAATTACTGAAATACCAGATTCTCCCTTTGAAGAATCTACTGCACCTGTTGTTCCTACTGAGCATATGCCTATAATTGATACAGTTTCTAAGGAGCCTATTTTGCAAAGTCAAAACAAACCATCTTTTCCTCAGAGGTTGCAAAGTACTGCATTTAAATCCATAGAAGAACCCATTTTTGACATTTTGGATCAGCTCAAAAATGTACAAATTGAAATCCCTTTATTTTAGGCTATTAAAGATGTTCCCATTTTTGGAAAAGCTATTAAAGAGACTTGTTTAAAGAAGCCTAGACGGAAGAAAAAGGATTTCCAAACAATTCATGTCTTAGAGAAATTGGCTGATATAATGTTGGAAAATATAGTCATTCCAAAGCATATTGACCCTGGAAGTCCTATAGTGCAAATACATATAAATGGCCAAATTATGAAAAATATTTTGATTGACTTAGGTGCTACCATTAATGTCATGACAAAGCATACTATGGACTCCTTAAACATTCTAAACATTAGGTCTACACCTACAGTTCTGTAGTTTGCAGATAGCTCCATAGTTAAACCTGATGGAATGGTGGAAGATGTAATTGTCACTCTTGAATCTTGGGAGTATCCAGCTAATTTCATAATATTATCAGCTAAGGAAACTTTAGGAGAATATCCAGTTATCCTTGGTAGACCATGGTTAGCCACTACTGATTCTTTTATAGGATGTCATTCTGGAGATATGACCATTTCTGATGGACAGTCCACAAAAAAATTGGCTTTGTATCTTCCTGCTAGACCTCAACCAAATTTGTCCCAATCTATTTGGCCAGATGTGGGGGAAGAAACTGAAGAAGTCAATTTGTTGGTTCAATTAATGATGCTTCAAAATGATTCATTCTCACAACTTCAAAATGAGGATGCCTTGCTTTTTGAAATTCTGCAGTTTAACTTTGATATGGGTAGTTCATCTGATCCAAATAGTAGCCATCTACAATGTTTCCTGCAACAACTAAATTCTGAGAGTTCGCTGCCTAAACTTCCTACAATTTTTCATAACTTGCTTCCACAAGAAGTACAAAAATTACCTGTAGATTCTATGAGTAATCTCACTAAGTAGATAGAATTGTCTCCAGGTCACTGTTTGAATATCAATAGCAAGTTGTCACAATCCCAACAGGTTGTCTTATTAAAATGCTACAAGATCAGCATAAAGCTTTTGCATGAGAATATGGGGACATGCAAGGAATAGATCCTCGAATTTGTACTCACAAGATCTATATCAAAGAAGATTGTTTACCAGTTAGGTAGCCTCAAAGAAGAATAAATCCAGCACTTAGAGAAATGGTTAAAAATGAGCTTCAAAAGTTGCTTGATGCTGGTTTTATTTACCCAATCTTTGATAGTCAGTGGGTTTCTCCATTAGTTATTGTCCCTAAGAAAGGTGGAAAATGGAGAGTGTGTGTAGATTACAGAGAGTTGAACACTGCCACTAAAAAAGATCACTTTCCACTACTGTTTGTAGACCAAGTACTAGACTCACTGTCTGACAAAAGATAATTTTCCTTTTTGGATGGTTACAGTGGGTAAAATCAGATAAAAATTGCCTCTGAAGATCAAGATAAGACCACTTTTACCTGTCCATGGGGAACATTTGCTTACTCGGTCTTGCCTTTTGGTCTATGCAATGTACCAGCAACATTTCAGAGAGTAGTAATTAGTATCTTTGCTGATATATCTCATGACTATATGGAGATTATATGGATGATTTCACTATCTATAGAGTCACATTTGAAGAAGCACTGGTGAATTTAGAAAAAGTATTGAAAAGGTGCAGAAAGAAAAATTTGTCTCGAAACAGTGAAAAGTGTTTTCTAATGATGGAAGAAGGTATTGTTCTAGGCCATCATATTTCCAAGAATGGAATTCAGGTTGACCCTACTAAAATTGAAGTTATTCTGAATTTACAAACTCCTGCAAAACAAAAAGACGTCAGAAGCTTCCTTGGCCATGCAGGGTATTATAGAAGGTTTATAAAATATTTCAGTAAAATTGCCAGTCCACTTTATGCCTTATTAACTAAGAATTCTCAATTTGAGTGGACAGAGGCCTGTGAAAAATCCTTCCTGCAACTAAAGGACTTGCTTACTAAAGCCCATGTCCTTCAAGGTCCAAAATGGAATTTTTTTTTTCACATACATGTTGATGCCTCTGATTTTGGTATAGGGGCAGTCTTAAGTCAAAAAAAAATTCAATTGAGTATGCTATCTATTTTATCAGCAAGAACCTTCAAGGTCCTGAGCTAAACTATACTATTACAAAAAAGGATTTGCTCACAGTAGTGTATGCTTTGAATAAGTTTAGGCATTATGTCATAGGTTATCAGATATTCATCCACACTGACCATGCAGCAATCAGATATCTGATAAACAAACTTTCCATCTCTGGTAGATTGGCAAGATGGCTCCTGTTGTTACAAGAATTTGACATTACAATCATTGATAAACCAGGAAGAGCTAATGTTGTGGCTGATTTTTTTATCAAGACTTCAAATAGCTACACCTGCTGAATATGACGTCATTGATGATAGGTTCCCAGATGAACACTTGTTTTCCATTGCTGCACATACTCCATGCTATGCTGACATTGCCAATTATCTAGCAGTAAGCAGAATACCAGCTCACTTTTCTCCAAAAGAAAAGAAATTGTTAATAAAGAAAAGTTTTAACTTTTCATGGATTGCAAATTGTCTGTTTTATACTAGACCTGATCAAGTGATGCAAAGATGTGTAAGAGAAGATGAGACTTATGATATCTTGCATGCTTTCCATGATGAACCATGTGGGGGACATTTTGCAGCTAAGAGAACATAAATAAAAGTTCTTACAACAGGGTACTACTGACCAACGTTACACAAGGATGTTGTGGCCTATACAAGGAAATGTGACAGATGCCAACGTATGGGAAAACCAACCAAGTCAAATGAAATGCCACTATATCCACAAGTAATAGTCACCCCTTTTGATAAATGGGGAATGGATTTTGTAGGACCAATTGATCCACCATCAAATGGAAATTCATACATTCTAGTTTGCACAGATTATGTAACAAAATGGGTTGAGGTAAAAGCTATGACTCATGCTCGAGATAACAAGGTTGTTGAATTTCTGTATGAACAAATTTTCACTAGATTTGGAGTTTCCAGAGAACTTGTAACTGATCAGAGAGTTCAGTTCACATCTAATTTGATCACTGCACTAATGAATGACTATAAAATCAAACATAGGAAGTCCAGCCCCTATCACCCTCAAGCCAATGGTTAGGCTGAAGTTACAAATAGAGAAATTGAGGTGATCCTAACAAAGACAGTGCAACTTTATAGAAAATATTGGAGTAGTAGACTTCCTGAAGCAGTTTGGGCCTACAAAACTACATGGAAGACAATAACTGGGTTTACACATTTTGAGCTGCTTTATGGGAAAATAGCCATGTTGCCCATAGAATTTGAGCACAAAACTTTGAGGAAAGCTTTTGAACTCAATATGGAAATATCTAAAGCACAGAAGGAACGTCTCCTGCAGCTAAATACTTTGGACGAAATGAGAAAATCTGCCTTATAGCATATCAAAGCAGTCCAACAGCAAAGGAAGAAATGGCATGATCAACACATCAAAACCAAGAAATTTTATGCTAGTGATTGGGCTCTGTTATATGATTTCAGATATCAAGAAAACCAAGGTAAGCTCACAACACGTTGGCTTGGTTTCTATGAAGTTGAGAATGTATTCAACAACAAAGCTCTACAACTAGCGACAATTGATCTAGTCCGTTTCAAATTGTTAGTTAATGGCCACCGACTCCAATTATACCATAAACCAGTCTCAAAAGAAGAATTAATGTAGTAATTTGTTCAAGATCCTTCCACTACTCTTTCTACAGCCGAAGGCTTTAGCCTTTCTCCTGCAGCTTCACCATAATTTTGAAAAACATGCTCATAATAAAGGTTTTCTTTTAAGGAAACCCCTTTTTCTCCATTCTCACTTGTCGCCACATCCCACTTCTTTATCTTCCATCCATCCATCCCATCCATCCATTCCATCCATTCATCTCGTCTGCCCACGTCACCATCCACCTCATCCATCCGCATTACCCTTCATTATGATATCATTCCCAACTGTCACCTTATGAAGACATTGTTATCTTTCTTCACACGTACATGCAATTATCAAAGGTACGCCATATCTTTTTTTATCGCATATTTGATTTATTTTATTATATTCATTTACTGCTATTCCTATACCGGTCATTATTACCCAATCTCCGCATATTCTTTAGTACATGTGAGGACACATGTCATACTCTAAGTAGGGGCGGGGTAATCTACCTTTTAAAACCTATCTTTTTGCCGCTACCACAACTGCGCAAATAACCTTTCTTTATTATTTTTCTGGTACTTTCCAAATATAATCACATGTCCTTTTCATTTGCATGTTTTTTCTTGTAAATTACAATCAAAACTGCTTGTTCAAAAAGTTCATTTTTGGAAAAGAGAGAAATGTGATGGCACGACAGAAAGAAAAAAAACCAGAATAGAAAGGGAAATAGAGAGATTTTTTTTTGAATTTTCAGCAGAAAGTTGAGTTCAGCTAGGGAAAAAATGTGAACATGGGTGGTCAGCTGGTGCGACATGAGTCTGTAGCTCATGAATTTAGCCTCTATGGATGGTTAAACTACTTCTTGAGCTTAAATTCTTTTGATGAGGAGGCTGCTGGAAAATTTTTGAGAACCCTTTCTGAAAGGGAGGCTACTGTATGGGGTCTAATGGTTGTTGCAACTGAAGAAAAAATTGCTGAAGTAACCGGGCTTCCAGCCGTTGGAGAAATTTTTTCTTTAGATGCTACTTCTACAAGGGCTGAATTCTCAATACCCACTGATGGACCTTTGGAAGACTCCAAGTGGGTATCATTGCCTCCTCCTTATTCAGAATACGTTGCTTACATAATCAGGTATTTAACCTGTGAAGGTTGTTTCTCCTACCTGCATTCTTATCATTTAAAATTATTAAGTCATATGAGGCATGGGTTTGTTGTAAATGTTTCGAATTTCCTATTAAAGTTTCTGGAACAAAGTGCCCACGGAACCCAGTAAGGGAAAAAAAATTCTATTGCTCACCATAGCCTTATCAAATTATTGATTGAACGCTCTTTGATAGATGTCTCACCTCTTTCCTGACAACAATTCATTGCCCAAAAGAGCTTGCAAATTCTACAACCCCCTAGGGTACTTACCCCACAGCCTTAGAAAAAGAAAAAAGAAATTGTGTCTACCAGTAGAAGAACAGGGCAAGGGTCATCTACTCCTGTAGTACCTGGTCCTATAGCTCCCCCACCAGAATCCTCTACTCAGGTACAAACTAGGTCTGCCACTAGGAGAGAGAAGGGAAAAACAAAGGCAAGAGAGTCATCTGGGGCAGAACAAACCCTAGAGTCTGACCCTCATTTTCAGAAAAGGCAACGCTCTTCTCCTACAGCACCTTCTCCTACAGCCGTCTCTCCTACAGCAACACCTATTGCTATCACCAGTTCACCATCATCCTCTAGTAGGGCAGAACCCTCTAGGTAGACCAGAAAGGGGAGGGCTACCAGAACACCTCCTGTAGCCCCACCAGTGCCAAGAAGAGTTTCCACAAGGAAACAATGTAAGACCTCCCCTGCTTCACCTCAACCAGAGGTTATTGTAATTTCAGAAGAGTCTATCGAGTCTGAATTTAATGTTTCTCAAAATATGTCCGAGAATGCTGCACAGAGTTCATTCATTCCTAAGGAGGAACAAGTTGAGACAAAGGAAATGGAGCATAATGAAAAAGGGTTACCAAGTCTTGATGACTTGGCTACTGCTGCTATGCATTTTTCAGAGGAAGTACAATCTTCTCCACTATAGCAACAAGAATTCATCCTGCAGCAAGAGTAGGAACAGACTGAACAGTTGGATGTGGCTAGTGAAGCTACATTTCCCCCTGCAACTTGTAAAGCCATTGTTGTTTATAAGAAGACATTTTTGATTGAGTTTCTGGAATATGTCAAAGCTAACTAGGTACCAATCACATTGCAAACCCTAAATTTCTGGCACCTAGCCCAGACTGACATGCAACAAAGTCTATGGGAGGTAGAAAGGAAGAAACTGAAAAAGGAAATTGAAAGTCAGCAATAGAAAATTTTTGAGTTAAAAGCAAAAATGGATAAAATGTTAAAAATAACTGGTCAAATTATGGAATGCAGACCACCACCCAGAGTTTATGCTTTGTGCTTTAAGGAACAATTCTTATGGTTCCAACTAATGAGAATTTCCAGAAATCAAGATCCTATACTTCACACTGCTAAAGAATTTTACGATGCATACCAGATAACCCCTAATTGGTTAAGAAATTCTCTGTGTGAATTTTATTTACATGGCTTTTTAATTCCATTTGAAATAGAATGGAATCCTTTTTTGTATATTGGTGATATTCATTTGAGATCATTTATGTCATGGGCAGCAAATGAAGCAAATTATGGCAGACAATGGGAAACATATGAGGAAGCCGAAAGGAATGAGCCTGTTCCATTACACTCTCAAAGTTCAAACCCCCATGCAATGTTGAAAACTTGGTTTACTCTGACATTTGGCATTCATAATAATACAACCAGAGAAAATATTTGATCTCAGGAAACAAGTATATGATGAATTTCAGGCACAGTCATATTCATTTTGGAGACTGTCATACACCAAAAGTGAGAAAAGGTGGGAAAGATTAACTGTCGGGCTAAGAAGGTCTGAACCTCACAGTCCCCTAAATTTCACAGCAGCTCTTAAATGATCAAGTAGATATATACAGTTGAGACTTCAAAAGAGATTTGAACTGTGGTTGCCATTGACATTCAGACCTCCTGTGCTAATGTGGCCCTTTTATCCTTACCAGGCTACAAATCTTAACAATGATTTAGAAGCTCTTAGGTATGAGAGGTGGCAAACTTTCAGAGGATTTTATTACAGGTTTTGAACTCCATTTCAGAGTCATGCCGCAACCACTAATTTTAGAGAAACCACTAGGAAAGTTAATGCTGGAGGACCAGCATTGGGCTAAGTAGGGGGCAGATGATGAGCCCAAAATGTGCTCATAGTTTAGATATTATGATGAACTTTTAATACCTTTACTTTTGTTATTTGTGGTTGTTTTAAACTCTTTTGAAACCTTTTATTGGGGTATCTTGTAGCAAAATATTTTCATATTCCTGTAGCCTATTTTGTTGTCTTGAATACATTTATTACCTGGTTGACTCCCTAAATGACTGGTATATCGCATATAGTTTTTGAATGATAAAATAGATTTAAATATGTGATTAATGAACAGATATTGTGTATGTTCCATGCACTTTTTCTTTTGCATCTGTTACCTTATGTTCCGCAGGTTGTTGAAGAAAGTATGATCGAATCAAGCGCAGCCGATCTCGGCCTTGCAGTAAAGTCTATTTCTTGGACGACTTTGAGGAAGCTCTGGCGAAGACTCTTTGACCGAAACCATTGGGAAAGATTTTTAATGACAGTCAATCTAGAAAGAGTGGAGCGCTAGATTCTCTCTAGATCGGGTTGAACGAATAAATTCATTTATGAAGTTTGTTCATTGATTCTGGGATACACTTTACTTCCACGTCTTTCTTTGATAGGGTTAGTTAGTTAGTTGTTCTAATTTTAAATAGGGTACTCCTTCTATGCGAGTGAGGAAGGAGATGATAGTTAGAAGTAAGATAGAAGCATAGTGATAGAGATATAGCAGATATCATGTAAGAATGAAAAGTAGAATCTGTATGACAAGAGACAGAGTTTGTTGTTAGTTTCCATATCAACAAAGCAATGTATACCATTCTATTTTCATGAATAAAGTTTGATGAAGTTCTGAGTTCAGCACTTGTGTAATCAGTAGATGCTTGCTAAGGGGCCCCACTTAGTAAGTATCTGTAGCTAGTTAGTTAGCTGTTCTTTTCTGTTGATCATCAGTTAGCTTTCATCTTTGAAGTTTCCATACAAACTCAGTCTTGTATTGCTCCTGCAGCATCGAGAATCCATCCTTGTGCCTATTCCTGCAACATAAGGCCAATTCATAGTTTGTGTTTCAGTCATAGTTGTTATGGTTTCTGTTTTAGTCAAATCATGGTTGAGTTAAAAGAAATTTGCATTACCTTTCTGTAGCGTAGATAGAATTCCTTCCAAGTATTTATTTATGTTAAGTTGTGACTAAAACTAGTTCTTAGTGCATATATTGTGTTGCGCCATTCAAAGTATACGTTCCCTGGTTTGACAAGTAAATGAACGTCCATAAAGAGATATTAGTCACCTACTGGAATGTCCAATTCCTAGGAAAGGTTTTACTATAATTTTCATATCCTTTTGTGGGCGTGACCAATAGGTATAATTGTATTAATCTTTATTGGCCTAAAGTGCGCCCAATAGACACTATTTCTCTAGTTTATAGCCAATAAACCTTTTTTAACTAAGAAAATGTGCATTTTTCTATTGTTAAGTGTTCTTTCCTGATTATATAATCTTCTGCCCATCTACCTAGACCACACGGTAAATAATTGAGGTAGTACTACTTTATAGTTAGGTCATGCAACTTTTCAACAACTATCATGTATTTCTCAAATACCAAAGTATAGGCATGAAACTTAGCCAACCTTTTAAGTTTCATAGTTTGTAGAATCTTATAGGATTATGTGGCATAATTTGTAGTATCCCCATAAAATAGATCAATGAGAAGCACCTTGAATTCCTTAAACCCAACAGTGAATATGTCATTTTTCCCCATATCATTTTTTTACATAATCATGTTCTTCATCAAGGGGAGTTCTTTAGCCTACATTTGGTAGATTATTCCACCAGTTTCTTAGCTTTCCAAAGAGCAATCTAATAGCATAAAGAACCTTTGTTGGCTTAGTCTGTGATCCACTTTTGACAAACATGTTCTCCAAAGTATCTGCCCAAGTGCAGATTATGTCATATGGGTCCACAATTTTATCAATATTAAGAATGTATCCACTTGTTGCAAATGGCCTCATTTGCTCTAGTTTAGCATTTTCAGTAATGACATATTTCATTTGTATATCCATATCTACAATATTTTTTGTGGACTCCCATGGTTTTTTTTTCTTGCAAATACTTTTAACTAGTAAAATCTAAATCTAATTCATCAAATTCATTATTTACAATATCTACAGAAAATTGGGAAACTTTAGAATCACTTAAAGACATCTCAAAACTATTTACATCTGATGTTTCTTCTTCTAACTCTTTGTTGGCATAACCAAGTTCATCTATATATACTATTTTTGTTTGTTCTTCTTCTACATTCAATTCTTGTAACCAATCCCTTACTTCGCCCCTCTCTTCTTGATTAGCTAATCTATGTTCTTTGACCCTGGGCATAGGTACATGAGCCGAGGGCCTATGAATTCTGGAGGATGACTCAATTATCTCTTCTTTCTCATCTTTCCTAGTATGGGTCCTTCGTTGTACATTTATTTTCTTTTGTTTGGAGACTAATTGGTCTTGAGATTTCCCTTTTTCACTTTCTCTTCAAAAGAAGAACTATCGTGACCAGTATGTTCTTTTCTAATTTTCTTTGTCACTAGCCTAATCTTTTCTAGCTTTCTAGCTACAACATCTATGAGTAGCTTTTGATCCTCCACATCTTGATTTCTGAAGTTTTCATGATGTTTTTTATTTTCATAGATGGATATGAGGTTGTAGATGTCTAAATTTGGACAATTAATTTATCCAAATTCATCCGCTTTCGTCTTATTTTTATTAATTAAGTAATACTACTATTATTTAATTAATAGCTTTAATTCTGCCAAACTTCTAAGGTATTTAATCAATAATACCTTATCTCTTTAATCCTCATTCCATCAATTGAATTAAATAAATATTTCCTTCATGTCACATCCTCCATCATTTTTATCTTATCTTAATCCTTCTTCTAATCCCATCATTAAGGTGTGCACATGCCTAATCCTTGATTAGGAGGTGTCACATCCTCCAACTTTTGCAAGTTGGCCTCTGTCTCTTAATACCTAACCCTCCTCTAATCCTTCATTACTCTTCCCCATTGTGATCTTTGACTTGTCATATCAAATTCACATGTGAAATCTAACTTTCCCCTCTTCTAATCTTCATTAATTAATCTAATCAAGTACTTGCACAATCCTAATCCACCTTTAGTCAACTCTCCCCCATCCCCAAAGATTTTAATTCCTTTTTATTTATCCTAGGCTCCTCTCTTCCCCATGTGAATTTTTAATTCACCTTTTAATCCCCCAATGCACCCTTTGGAATTTAAAATTCTTTCCCATCTCCCCATAAGGATATTTGAGGAATTTTTAATTCCTCACATATCCTCTCACCCACATGGGGACAAGGACCTCCTTTATGAGGAGATCTTGTCCAATCCCAAGGTACTTTGTACCCCTCTCCATGTCATGTCCTTCTCCTTCCACCTCATGTCCACTTCACCTTTTAGGGCTATCTCACATGCCACATGTCCAAGATGTGAGGGCTTGTGAACTCTCAACTCACCTTAGCCTACATCTTGATATTTGGTGGGATCAATCTCAGCGTCCATTTCCCCCTAAGTTTCCCACAAAAATCCTATAATGCACCCTCTTTTCTCTCATTTTGGGGATCATTTTTGTGTAGCCAAACTCTTGCAGTTTTGTTTCTCAATCCACACTTAGCTATTTTCATGTTTCCAAGCATCATTTGCATCTCACATCACACATCTTGTGCCATCTAAGGAGCATACACATCCAAGATTGAAGGGCCAACCAAAGGATCGACTCAACGCAAGGTATAAAGTTTCATTTCGTGGCTTTGTCTTGTTTTGTTTCCAACTTAGGCTAATCTCGAAGTGTAGGTTGTTTTAGTTGTTTATTCGTGCTCTTTAACTTGTTGCTTGTTTTCTAGCACCTATTTCGACCTATCACATTTAAGCACCAGTGGGACCCTAGCCAGTCTTTTTCTTTCCGCGTTTGTTGTTTTGCATTCTTACGGGTCCGGGTTGCGGTGGCGGTTGTCCTCCCGATGGTGGTCACGAAGTGGCGGACTGTCCCTAATTGATTGGCGAACTGTCCCGGTGAAGTGGCGGACTGTCCTAATTTGGTGAACTGTCAGTTCAGTGTGGAGACTGGCCTAATTGATGGCGGAGCTGTCCCTATGATGTGGACTGTCCTATGAGTGAACTTGTCCTACAGAAGGTAAAAATTTCAAGTTTTCCCGAATTGTCTTTTGGTAAAATAGGAACATAGTTTAACTAAAAGGGTGTCAATAAACCTTGCTTGGCGTGTTTGGGAAGGCTATTTGACGTATCCAATCCCCTTGTGCCATTTGGCGATCCTGGGTGATGAGAAATCATAGCTTTCCAAGTCTTTTTGAGTCACCCTTTTTCAATTTCTTAGTGGGACCTGCTTAGGGATTTCATCACCCCAAGGGGCGATTAACCATAGCGTCACCGTGGGGTATATAAAAGGGAAGGCCGAAAGTACCTCAATCCAACCAACGTTGTAATTGGCTGACGTCGGGATAGCGTGAAGGTTAGTCCGACCTTTAGTATCTACGCTAAGGTTCCCGACTCACGCTTGTAACGGGTTGGTGTTCACGGTTTGGGCCTCACGTACCGAGTGTATATCGAGGACTCCTTAGAAACCATGTGCATCCTAGAATAGAAGACTTTGTTGACCATACCCATTTCTACTAATCTTAGGGTTGTTCTGTTTGAACTGTCTTTCTTGTGCAAAAACCAGTGATTATCAGTTTGGTCAAGTCTTTTTATGATTGCTACAATTTGGGTCCTTTGCCTTTGCCATCCATCAAAACATTAAGCTTAAACTTATCCTTTGGCGGACTTGACCTTATCCTTTGGTGAACTTTTTTTCGTGCAGTGGCGGGCCTGTCTCAGTGCAGTGGCGGGCCTGTCCTAATCCGGTGGTGGGCCTGTCCCAGTGCTCTTTCTTCCCGGGGCCGCCATTTCTACACCATTTATCCGATTGACTCCATTCAAAGGCAGTTCTTCTCGTTTTTCCGTGCTCTTTCCAACGACATATAACACTTCATACTTTTGAGCAACTTTTTCTCCGGTGGCGGACCTGTCCTAATCCAGTGGCGGGCCTGTCCCAGTGTAGTGGCGGATTTGACCTTCTGCTCTTTCTTCCCGGGGCCGCCATTTCAACACCGTTTATCCGATTGACTCCGTTCAAAGGCAATTCTTCTCATTTTTCCGTGCTCTTTCCAATGATATATACCACTTCATACTTTTGAGAAGTTGGCCGGGGCACCTTTTCCTTCATTATCTGCCTCCTCGAAGGCGGTATACCCTACCATTCTCTTCGTTTACTCGTCCCGAGTAAACATTCATCCGTTTAACATATCCTTTCATCATTCCAAACTCTCGTCCTATCATTCTGATCATCCATTTACTCATTCCGAGTAAATGTTCACCCATTTAACACATCCTTTTATCATTCTGAATTCTGGTTCTGTCATTCCGATCGTCCGTTTACTCATTCCGAGCAAACGTTCACCCATTTCACACATCCTTTCATCATTCCGAACTCTCGTTCTGTCATTCTGATCATCCGTTTACTCATTCTGAGTAGTCGTTCATCCATCCCAATCAACCGCTTGCTCATTTTGAGTATTTCTTCATCCATTTCTATCATCCAGTTCTCCAATCAAATAATCGTTTTCCCCATCCAAATCCCCTAAACTTCGTCTCGGGTTATTATCCAAATTGACCGAAATTAATGCGATCTGATAGATCATCATTAGCATCCCTCTTAGAGTTGTTATCCATCCTAAAGTTAATCGCTCGTTGGCCAATCAATTCACCTTCCAATCTCAAGGTGGATTCGATTAGCTGTAATCCATTTATCCTTTAATCCGATCCAATCAATATCTGGTAAAATGCAAGGATAGTCTGCGGATGGGTTTGTGGTCTTTCATCGTCCATCGATGGATCTTGTCGATCAATCGATTGATCAGTCTTGTCAATGATCAGTCATCCTATCAGTCGCAGCGCATTTGATCGATCTGCTTCCGTCTCGGGCGGTTGGTCATTGCGTGATCATCCAGTCAATTTATTAGAGATCAGTCAGTCAGTCATCCAGTCGTCTAATCTGGGGGCTTTGTCCAATCACGATCACGGGCTTGTCCTAAGTCCCAATTTGGACTTTTGTCCATTTCCATCCAAAATCTTTATCCATCATCTTTGTCCGGCACCAAATAAATCATGACTGTATCCTCCGTCAATGGTGATTAAAGGAGCCACAATTAGGTCGTGATGACAAGGTCTTGTTGATCCAAGGGTATATGACATAGATCCCCTTGACACTATCATTTGCTGGTAAACTCCACCTTCCAAATCCATGTTATCCATCTTCATCCTTCCTTCCTTCCTTTGATAGGGATGTCCATCCATATCCATCCATATCCTTCATCCCTCTTTATCCATACCATCCATCCATCCATCCTCCTGTCCTTCATCCATTGATCCATTCTCCATTCCTTCCTATCCACCCCATCTTCATCCATCTCCACTATATTAATCCATCTTCCCCATCCATCCACCATCCTTCCACAATCCAGCCACCACCTCCACTGTGTCCTAATTCCTGTGCAATACCCCTATCTTAACCCTTCCTAATCCCATCTCATTCCAGATCTGCATCCAATCCATTCCCCTATCTAATCCTTGCCCTGATCCCTAGTCCTAATCCCCCACTAATCCATAGACCTTCATCCACTCCCACCTCGCCATCTCAGCCTAGCGTATCCAAGTTTCTCCAAGGACTTATAACAAAGGAAACATCCCCCACTCCACACGTTGCAGTCGTGGAACCATGCCATCCCAACCCATCATCCATGGTAATTAGTAATGAGACCCTTCTCCATCCAACACCTATCACTGATGATACCATCACATCCTCTAAATCCACTCAGTCCCCATCTCCTACCATCACATCCTCTGAATCCACTGAGTTCCCATCTTCTACCATCACATCCCCTGAATCTATTGAGTCCCCATCCCCTACCATCACATCTACCAAATCCGTTGAACATCCACCTCTTACTCCAAGAGTCATCGAATCCATCGAAGACACCCAAATCCAATCCACTCCTCCCACTCCTAGTAGCACCAAAATCCATTCTGATGATTGCATCGAATCCTCCATCCTTCCATCTTCCCCACTTGAAGAGTCTCCCCATGACTCCATTATCATACCTCCTGCACACGATGAGTCATGCCGAGAGCCTAATCCAAAGCATGCTATCATATCCCCTCCTCCAGATCAAGATCCTACCATCCTATCTAGTCTACCACAAGATCACATGCCATCCATTCCATCCCATCATCCTCTTGACATTCAAGATTCTACTGCTCCATCTCTGTCTCCATTGCATGAGCCTGCTACCACAAAATCCAATCCTATCATATCCCCTACTCCCTCTCCAGATACAACCCATCCAAATGTTGCTATCCCATCATCTCCTTCTCAGGATCCCCCATCATTGCCTAAAAATGATATCCCCACACCACTTGCATATCCCCTTGGTACTCTCACATTCTTCCATGGTGGCCTCCTTGCAGAAGAAAAACACAGTGTATATACCACCCATCATCCCCCACCTAATAATGGACTCGCATCATGTTTTAAGAATAACAAAAATCCTATCATGGTCCGAATGCTCAAGAACACTTGAACTATCCAAAGGGAAAAGGTCTGAGCCTTCATAGGCAAGGTATTTTAGAGAGCCCATCCAAGTCAAAGAACAAATGCATGCAGGTCTTGGATCTATTCCCCCAAGACTCACAATCCTAAGGCACTTGTTGGTACAACCTCTAGACATCCTCAGCAGGCCTTTTCCATGTTGCTTTCTTCCCTTCCCGCTCCCTTTCATCCCTCCTTCCTCCATTTCTCCGTCCATATTCCCCTCCTCCACTCCATCCATTTGGTCCACCCATCCCTCCATCCACAATCTCCCATCCCTTCCATCTCCATCTTGGGATTTCTTATGTCCCCTCCACCCTTTTATCCATCTTGACCCCATATATCCCAAGTCCACCTCCTCCATCTCATTCCACTCCATCCATCCAATGCCTACATGTCATCCATCATAAAACCAGCCCCTCTCACTTTATATCCCATAATCAGGATCAACAAAGGCACATACCTAGACATCCCCCATCTACACGTAATCCCCATACTCCTACCTCCATTGCTCCACATCGTCCATCCTCTCACACCCATCCCATTGCTAATAAATGCACTTTGGATGCTCACATAAAAATGCATAAATCCAAAAATCCACATGAATCCAATGCTTCCCATGTCCCCTCTAAAAGACATGGTAAAGAAAAGAAAAACAAAATCCCAAATCAAAATCAAATCTATAGCTCGCAAAGAGCCAGCAAAGCAAAGATCAAAACCATGTGGATCCCAAGGAAAAAAGATGCAATGCCATCAAATGAAAAATCTGTAAGAACATCCAAAGTTGCTAATCCAAAAGCTAAGCATACCCATCTTTCATCTCCTAAGTCTGTTTTGGGTCCCTATGTCCCAAAATTCACTATCCCATCCCCTCCATTATCCCCACATCCTCCATCCATCAATCCTCTTATCTTTTCACATCCATCACCATATGTGCCAATGTTGGTCCCGAACACATCTCCCCATCACACATCCACCCCATCATTCCATCCATACACTTTTCAACATCCCACCCATTACCCCACATATCTCCCCCATCAAATCCCTCTAATTCATCCTTTTGCATAATCCATTTCTCCTCATAAGGTTGTACCAACATACAATAGTCGGTTCCAACATGAGCTCTTAATACCTCGTATAGAACTTGATGCTTGAGTCCTTCATCCATATCCTTATCTCTTATTGCTTACAGATCCCTTGTTGCCTCCCTATCCTTATCCATCTCCTTCCATACTATCCAAAAGGGTCAAAAAGAGTAAAAAAAAAAATATAAAAAAATAAAAATAATAATAATAATAAGAGAAATAATCCATCCAATGGTGAAAACTTGATCCTTTCCATGGTCCATCCATATTCTTTCCAACCATGTTTGTCCTTCCATTCATCCCTCACCAGAAACCTTCATTACACATTCCCTCCATCCATACTTCTTTACTCTTCCTTCTTCACCATCTTATTACCATCATTTCGTCCATCCCTCCATCCCTATAAGGCTTACATCCTTCTTGGCATATCTCATTTATCCCAATCCTTCCATCCTCCTTGTGGTCTTGATAACAATAGGGAAAACATAAGCATGCTTTGGGCACCTCTTAGCATAATCTCCCTCATCTGCACACTATCCTAATCCTCATTTGCACTTGTCTATCTTCCTTATCCACAGTCATGCTACCTTCCATGCATCCTATCTTCATCCATCTCACTCTTTTATCTTCCCATCCACTTGTCTTCCATCCCTCATGCCTCCTCGCACATGACCTATCTAGAGTGGGGGCATCTATCTTCCTTTGTGATATAGTCCTTGGAGACATCATTCGTTCCATCAGAACACTCCCTTCCAGCTCCCCATCCTTATCTTATAATCGCTCCCTGCAATCCTTTTTCACCTCCATATCCTTATCCCCCTACCCATCCATCAATCTACCTAGCCAATCCCCTCTCTTCATCCAATCTCTTCTCTCCCCCCATCCCCCATCCCATCCCATCTCTCCCCATCTCTCCCATCCCCCATCTTTCCCATCCCCATCCTCCCATCCCATCTTTCCACCCCTCCTCCCATTCCTTCCATTGTGTTTATTCCATGTTTCCTTCCATTCTTGTGTCCATGTCCATTTTGTTTATCCACCCTCCTTCAGGTTTATCCATCCATTCTCCAGTCCCTTCGTGAGACCCCTATCCATGATCTTGAACCCAGTCCGCCATGCGTGAGGCTTGGTGCACCCCTATTTGCATTCAATTCCGCCCGTGTGGGAAGCTGGTCCGCCCTCTGCCCGGCAATTTGGAATTTTCTCCGCCGGACACAATCGCCCGGTGGCAGACTAGTCCACCTCCGCTGGCAGGCCTGTCCACCTCCGGCGGCGGACTTGTCCGCCTCCGCCAGCGGACCTGCCCGGCCAACGGCGGACTGGTCCGCCTCCGGCGGCGGACTGGTCTGCAGGCCGCCAACCTCTCCCCCCCCTCTGACGCGAAATCCAAGGCCACCCACAAAAAAAAAATTCCTACCCATTTTTTCTTTCGTCGTCCCGGACAAAACCCATGTTTTGAAATTTTCAAAATTTATCGAAAAATCATATTTTTGAGGGTTTTGATTTTTACACCAAAACTTCCGAGGGCCATAACTTTTGACTCAGGTGTCCGTTTGAGCTGAAATTTGACGGGTGGTTGCGTTTTGAGCTAACGAGTGGATTCCAAACTAGTTTCTTAGAAACTAGTTGGAACCCGGTTTGACCCATTTTTGGGGCCTCAAACTTTCATCTTCACCCCCAAAATCCCAATTTAATATTTTTTGAAAAATTGTTTTCGCTCATAACTCAAAATGCATATCCCAAATCTGGGATATTATTTGGAAATTCATCCTATCTCACCAATGGGTATTACTTGGAAAAAAATGGGACTCTCAAACATACGAGCATGAAGTTTCCTAAAATGGCAAAATTTGACAATTTTTTGAAAATTGCCAAATTTGGAAAACTCTGATTGTCAACACTTTATGCCCTTTCAACCTCGGCACTTGGTGTCGAATTCATCCCATCACATCCTCCAATCATTCTAGTCTTCAATCCAATCCTCATCTGAGCTTTAATCTTATCCCACTCTGAGCTTAACCAAACCCCTAATCTGAGCTTTTGTCCCTCTGCAGTCAAAATCTTTAGATATCGAACAAAGTCTTAAAATCCCTCCCTCCATCTTCTTCAACTTTTCCCTATTCATCCATTCGAATAAATCCATTCATCCATTTCATCTATTTTGAACCTCCATCTATCATCTCAAAAAATTCCTCAAGCCTCTTGTCATCTCAAAAAATTCCTCAAGCCTCTTGTCATCTCAAACATTCATCAAACCTCCTTCTCTCATTTCAAACTCTCATTCAATAATCTTGATCAATCATTTACTCATTATGAGTAATCTTCCATCTTCTCCATCTGCTATCCTTTCTCATCATTCATCTATCTATTCTATCATCCTCCCAATTCATCTTTTGATTATTTAGCTAACTATTCCATCCCAGAGCTTCATGATCCACACTCTCCCCATACAATCCAACGTCATCTATCTTATCATCATCACTTCTGCTTCTTTTGCACATCTTTTCTATATCATCATTCATCATCTCATCATTCATCTATCTATCCTGTCATCCGCCCACTTCATCTTTGATGATTTGGATAACTATCCCATCCTTGAGCTTTGTCTAGTCACTATCCTCCAATCCACTCCAATAGGTCTATGTTGTTCCATCATCAGTATTTCTACTTTGTCCATCTGATCCTTTATCATCTATCATCAATCTTCTTATCTTATTCCTATTTGTTTGTCCCGTCTTCATCATCCATCAAGGTCTCCTATCTTGTGTCATGTCTCTCGTGTCGCGTCATCACGCTACGCCCTTATCTAGCTGGTTCTTAACCAACAAGATCCACTTGTATCATCATATCCAATCGGTTCTAAATATCCTGCGTCATATCAATCTTTTAATTTAGTATCCATCATCGGTCTCAACAGGATGCATCCTTCCTAACAGACCTCACCAATCCCATCCATCCCCTTGATTGATCCTATGGCAAAGGACATTTGAAATTGATTGTGATCTTTTGATGCTTTTGGCTTTTGTTTATCGATACGAGCTCCCTATCATCACTTGTCATGGTCACCTTGATCCATCATATCATGGTGTGCTTTGACTAGTCAACATAGGGTGTATCTAGATCTTTTTTTTGTCTTCTCGGTTGTCCCCACGTAGTACCCACCAGATCCACGAGGTCTTGTGTTGTAACTGAGGCCATCCTTGTGTGCTTGTGGTTATCTCAATGCACAGCTAGACCAAGGTCATCATGACTTTAGGGGTGTTGGGATAGCCTTCTTGTTGTTATGTTTGTTTTGCCATTAGACACTAATCTGCCTTGGTTCTTCATACCTTAGCGTCTCGTGTCTTATGCTATAGCAAAAATCAATGCTCCGATGATGGCACATTGCATTTAGATTGCATTTCATCTCTCATCCTCAAATCCCCCCCATCCATTCATCCTTTATCACGCTTCCCTCCCAATCTCTTGCCACCTTTTTCATCATTTCTCTCCCATCACTTTGCATCTTCTTCATCTCCCATTGCATCATCTCATCCATTTCGAGAGCACACTCGTGTTCTCTTGAACCCGCATGTCCTCTCGAGGGGGCATCCTTCTTCCCTAACTTTCATCTTTACCCCCATCATCTTCCTTCCTAGTCACTTTTTTGAATGACTGGGGCATCTTTTCCAATCTAACGATCTTCTTCTAGGATCTATGTTTTAATATTCTTTGAAATGATGCTACTTCGTAACATCATCTCAAAGAGGGGCAAAATGTAGATGTCTAAATTTGGACAATTAATTTATCCAAATTCATCCCCTTTCGTCTTATTTTTATTAATTAAGTAATACTACTATTATTTAATTAATAGCTTTAATTCTGCCAAACTCCTAAGGTATTTAATCAATAATACCTTATCTCTTTAATCCTCATTCCATCAATTGAATTAAATAAATATTCCATTTATTTAATTCCCTTTATGTCACATCCTCCATCATTTTTATCTTATCTTAATCCTTCTTCTAATCCCATCATTAAGGTGTGCACATGCCTAATCCTTGATTAGGAGGTGTCACATCCTCCAACTTTTGCAAGTTGGTCTCTAATCTCTCTTAGCCACCTAACCCTCCTCTAATCCTTCATTACTCTTCCCCATGTAATCTTTGACTTGTCACATCAAGTCACATGTGAAATCTAACCCTCTTCTAATCTTCATTAATTAATCTAATCAAGTACTTGCACAATCCTAATCACCCCCTTTAGTCAACTCTCCCCATCCCCCAAGGAATTTTTAATTCCTTTTTATTTATCCTAGGCTCCTCTCTTCCCCATGTGAATTTTTAATTCACCTTTTAATCCCCCAATGCACCCTTTGGAATTTAAAATTCTTTCCCATCTCCCCATAAGGATATTTGAGAATTTTTAATTCCTCACATGTCCTCTCACCCACATGGAGACAAGGACCTCCTTTATGAGGAGATCTTGTCCAATCCCAAGGTACTTTGTACCCCTCTCCATGTCATGTCCTTTTCCTTCCACCTCATGTCCACTTCACCTTTTAGGGCTATCTCACATGCCACATGTCAAGATGTGAGGGCTTGTGAGCTCTCAACTCACCTTAGCCCTACATCTTGATATTTGGTGGATCAATCTCAACCGTCCATTTCCCCTAGGATTTCCCAAAAATTCTATAAATACCCCCTCTTTTCTCTCATTTTGGGGGATCATTTTGTGTAGCCAAACTCTTGCAGTTTTGTTTCTCAATCCACACTTAGCTATTTTCATGTTTCCAAGCATCATTTGCATCTCACATCACACATCTTGTGCCATCTAAGGAGCATACACATCCAAGATCGAAGGGCCAACCAAAGGATCAACTCAACGCAAGGTATAAAGTTTCATTTCGTGGCTTTGTCTTGTTTTGTTTCCAACTTAGGCTAATCTTGAAGTGTAGGTTGTTTTAGTTGTTTATTCGTGATCTTTAACTTGTTGCTTTTTTTCTAGCACCTATTCCGACCTATCACAGAGGTAACCAATTGCTAATCATCCCGTCACCAATTTCTAATCATCACAAAATTGAATAATACCAATTCCTTTTGTTTGGCATATCATCCCTAAGATCTATTGCATTTGTACTCTATTTTTCCTCATTCTCTTAGCCTTAATTATGTATATTGGTCATAAGTGAGATAGCCAAACAATTTTAAGCCTTCTTAGGTTGTACCATGAATTTACTCAAGAATTTAAAATATGGCTTCATCAATGTGTTTAGCAGAAGCCTTCTTGGGTGCATTCTAGTTGTTATTGCAGAAACACTAGAATGCTTGATTTTTATTTCTAACATTTATTGAACCATACATATAGATTCCTTTTCTTCATCTTGGTCCATGATTCCTTTTCCATGATGCCAACAAATGGTTTTCCTGAGGTCTAAGGCCTAGGAAACAACATTTGTATATAAAAAAATGAGTCCTTAGGATAATAACTCTTATGAATCATTATAAATTCTTCCTTAGATGAATCATTGAATCATGAATTGCATACAACTATTAACCCACTCCTAAACTATTGGTGAAAAATGTTTACCATTTTGATAGTATGGTTTATCATAAACTTCTAGGTTAGTTACCTAATGAAGTGAGTTATAGAGTCATAGTTCACCAAGAGAAATAATACTTTGAAATTATAAAAAAATATGATCTATGCATATACACACACCAAATATATGATATCAAATAACATAACATACTTAAGAATCCATCTCCAAATTGTAGATAGCCATATGGAATAAAGAAGCGGTGTAGGGGCACCAAAACAACTTATGTAAATATGGCCATTTGATAGGTTTTGGGGTGTTTAGAGTTTTTTGTCATCTAATAAGGTCATAATAGACCATTCTTTATGCAGTTTGAGTCATTTGGGTTCCATTTGGTAAAAGGTGTAGAATCTTGCAAATGTTGTCAAAATGTAAGGTTGCAAAAAATGCAAAAAGTGGGAATCCCAACGGTCAAGGAAGTTTAAATGGTTGTTTGAGTCAATTGAGTTGGTTATTTTTTGGTGTATTTGGTTTAAATATGCCTGATAAAGTTTTGAGGAGGGTTGGAGCTTGTATTGAAGTTGAAATAATAATAAAAAACTTTGTATTCTCTGTAAATTACTAGTAATTTGTTGCTACAAGGTTTTGTATGGACCCATACTAAGGGAAATTGATCAAAGATGTTTTGAATTGGATAGAGACATGTATTAAGAGAATTTTGGATTTTGTGGGATTTGATTTCATCAAGTTTCAAGGATTTTGTGAGCAATTTTCTGAAAACGGTTTGGGAAAACCCTGTTTAAGGGTTTGAGTGCATAAAATGTTCTTTTAAGCCATTCCACTGGTGAATCATTGTTATAACTTTGTGAAATGGTAAAATTAGGAGTATGTTTTGTGTTAATGTAGTTTTCATGATTAGGGATGAGGGTTTTAGGAAATAAGGTGATGCCCTAGTTGATATTCCATGGTGTTTTGGCTTAATTTGATTGCTAGAGGTTAGGTTTTGATGAAAGAGAAATGATATAGGTTGGGAGTTAGTTTGAGAAGTATGTGTAGGTCCTATTCAATTTTTTTGAGGTGTTGGAAAAGTGGTTGGAGGTAGGGAGAATAAAGTTTCAATAAACCCCCTTGAAACCTAGCCTAAACAAGCCTAAATGAGGGTTTTGTAGGTTTATGTCTTTGTGGGAATTTATCTTGTTGAAATTTGTTGATTCTGAGTATTTGTAACCTGTTGTGAGCATTAGAATAGAGTTTGGGGGTTTGGGTCAAGGATTTTATAGATTTTCTTTGTAAAAGTGACCTATTTAGCTTAAGGAGCAACATAGCAGCAATTTTTTGGAGGTGATGGTCCAAAGTGACCCTATGATATTTTAAGATATGTTAAATTATTCCTTAATGGGTATCTAAAATGAAAATCCTTTTGTGGGTTTGAGGTATATTGTGAAAGATAAGCACAAATTCCACCATTTGGAATACTACAAGGAAATAGGAGTGATTGGTGAGTTGAATACCAAATTGAGTCTTTTGTGATTGAAGATTGTTCGAATCTAATCCAATTGTGATTATTGGAAGTTTTCCTCCCTTCTCTACATAAAAAAGAGACCATTATAAAGCTTGTAATGAATTAAAATGCAAAGACATTCATTAAATATACATGACAATCATACCAACAAACCCCAAGCTATAATGCTATCACAATTTGGCAGTGAAATTCTCCTAAATATCTACAAATGGCCATGGAGAATAAATAATGGATATCATTTATAGTTTTTACATGTCTTGTGATTTATAAAACATGTTTCTCTCTAGGAAATATATATATAGGTATGTTCTAGATAAATAAAGGTTTAGCTATTTTTTCCTTCTACACAAATGCAAGTGTCAAGGGATGTTTAGGGTTTCAATTCTTGTAAGTCTATTTTCCTAGAGAGAAACATGTTTTATAAATCACAAGGTATGTACAAACTATAAATTATATCTATTACTTAATCTCCATGGCCATTTGTATATATTTAGGAGAATTTTAATGTGACAAATTGTGATAGCATTATAGCTTGGGGTTTTTTGGTATGATTGTCATGTATATTTAATGAATGTTTTCATTTTAATTCATTACAAGCTTTATAATGGTCTCTTCTTTATTCCATATGGAAATCTACAATTTGAAGATGGATTCTAAAGTATGTTATGTTATTTGATATCATATCTTTGGTGTGTGTATATGCATAGCTCATATTTTGTTATAATTTCAAAGTATTATTTATTTTGGTGAACTATGTGTTGGAATATGGCTTATATTGCTTTCATTGTTGGAAAACTAAGTTATTATTCTGGTCTACAGATAAGGATTTGTTCATATCAGCAGGTGGAGTAAAAAATAGAGTATTACCAAAAGAGAGAATTAAGAACAGGGTATCTGATTAGTATGTCAATATGTATGCTTCACTGGATTATAATTTTGAGTTGTGGATATCAGGGAAGGTTGTTAAGTATCTATATTATATTATTGTTAAGTTTTGTGATGTCGCATTAATCGGTGTATAAGTTAGGAGATCCGACAGGATGATTTTTCTGCTTATTTGTTCATGAAGGCCAACTTGATGTATGTAGTGTTTTAAAAAGTATAAGGAGTAATGCTTTAAATTTTTCTATGTTTGAGAATTTTGATTTGGGGCCACAACATAGCATTAGCTGAATTTGATGGGTATACATCAGATATTAAATGTGGATTGAGCTGACTATTGGAAAATATTTTTATTTTGTTGAAGCCAACATGAAGCAACTAAATCTTTGATAGCAGATATATATAAGAGATTGGTTGATTTATTTTGAAGTGTGAATGGGTGTATGTTTGAAGTGTGCAAATAGAAGAAGGTTTTTTGAGTAATTTGGCACAGTTTCACTTGTGCAAAAGAGGATTGTTGTGAAGCGAATTAAGGCAGAGTAGAGCGAAGTGAAGAATCAAATAGAAGGTCCAAAATCTGATCCATGAGCCTAACCGAAATTGTAATCAGGCATTTGTAGATGCTACTTTCTCAGTTCAACTCTTTGTTGTAATCCAAATATGTTGTAAGGTAGTGATCCTTCCTAATTTTGAGCAGTGAGCTCTAGGCAATGTGCCTGAATGCATGTGCATTCCCCTTTTTCTTCATACTTTTAATAGCATATAAATTATGGATTAACCTCCACCGTGGTTTTTCCCCTAACAAGGTTTGCACGTAAAAATCTTGGTGTTATGATGTTTTTATTGTTTCCTTCATGTGCTTGCATCTTTACTTATGTTTAAATGTTGTAATTGGTTTAAGATCTAGACTATAAGTTAAATATTGTTGAACACTGATTCACCCCCCCTCTCAGTGTCCCTTGAGTCCAGCAATTGGTATCAAAGCGAGGTTCCTCTGCAGAAGTTTAACAACTTGAGGTGGATCTTTAAATGCAATGGACTCTAGTGGTCTTCAACAACAACTTTTGGTGGCACTTGATGATCTTGATCAATCTAAAGCAGAAGTCCTAGAATTAAAAGAAAACCTTGAGGATGTTGAAAAATTCATTCAATCATTAAAGGATAAAATCAACAAGTCAAGAGAAAAGAGGAAGGAACTATTTAATTAGTTGAAGCAAAAAGAAAGTAAATGCTTGGAAGATGTTCACCTGAATTAGGCCCTAAAAGAAATAACTGAAGAATGTGAAAAGCTTGCTAGAGACAATGCTACTCTAAATCTTGAGATGGAATATGTGGTGATGAAGCTAATTGAGGAGATTGAAGAAAGGAAGAAGAATGAGGAGAATCTGGCCTAGTCCTTAAAATAAATATCTAAAGAATGCAACATAGTTAATAGTAGATTCATTCAGTTGGAGATTGAACTACAACAATCTAGAAATAATGAACAAGAGCTTGAAAGACAGATAGTTATTCTTAGAGATGAACTCACTATTGCAAATGAATACAAGGAGAAGTTTAGGATCAATTATGTTAAGCTTGATGAGTTGAATAAAGGACAAAAGGATGCAAATGACAAGCAAGGTCTTGGATATGAGAAGGGAGAAAGCTTTGGATCTGAACATAAGGATTCCAGACAAATAAATTTGATGAATAAAGGAAGAAGGTATCTAGTAAGACAACCCAATGCTCAAAATTTTAATGGTCACTTCCTTGCTTGTAATAAATTTGGTCATATGGCTTCTTAGTGTAGAAGTAAGAGAAATTCAAGTAGTCCATCATTCTCTAGTCAATGTTTGAGTTATAAAAATTTTGGTCATAAGTCAATTGAATGCAGAAGTATGTCTGTCAGTGTAAGGAATGTTAAATGCTACACATGTGGAAGATTTGGGCATATTGCTAATCAATGAAGATCAATAGGAAATCAATGGAATAAATGGTATAGACAAAGAAATCATGTGTGTTACAATTGCAATAGATTTGGTCACATTGCAAGATTTTGTGGGAACATAAACATGGATAGAAGAGGTCTAGTCTACAAAGGTAGAATTTCATAGAAAGATGATAAAGGAAAAGGGAAAGTGATTGTGGAAGAAGTAAGAGATCGGATGAAGAAAACATGGGTAAGGAAGAGTGAGTTTGATGAAGAAAATAAGCCCACACCAAAATCTGCTTTTGGTAATTCCTCTGGAAATGGATCTTAAGCCATTGGCCTAGGGGGAGTTTTTTAAAAAAATCCTTTGTCCCCCTATCGGTAGTTGGCACCAGAATGCAGGAAATTTTCAATAGTTGTGCTAATATTTTACAAGTGTATCAGTGATCACTTGTGTAGAAAATTGAGAAGTGGAAGGTCCACAAATGAATCCTTCTTTTGCTATCTGAGAAAATAGAGTATCTAGAACACCTAGGGAAAAACATTTAATGTGGTAAAAAGGTTAGGTGTGCAATTTATAAAAGGGTATTTGAAACCCTCATTTGTCACCTTGCATTAAAGAAAGAATAGAAGGAGAGCCTCTGCAACATAATTTTGAAGGAGTAAAGTTAAGTCAGCAGCCAATTCATTAGGTATTTTAGTTGCTTGTAGAATTCTCACTTAATTTGGTGCTTGATAGAAAATTGTTCGGTACAAAAAGGAAAATGAAGCAAATCAAAGGAATGGTGAATTTAGATGAATATAGTAGTGAGAAGATTAGGGATGTGAGAAATATGTTGTTGGCTAACAAATTGAAATGGCTTGAAGGTGTGAAACACAAAATTTTGGACATTTGGAGTAAATTTCCCTATTTTGATAATGCAAAAAATTTTAGGTTTATTTTGAACAGATTCAATGATGGAATTCTAACTCTAGATAAACCCTGTCTCATTTCAAAAGAGGTGTTTAGGAATCTAATTGGATTATGCAATGTTGGGGATATAATGAAAAAGAAGTCGATTCAAAACAAAGAAGTTGAAACCCTAATCGAAGTAACTAGAGATCAAAGGGCTTTGATAATCTTAATGATCAAAGATCTGATAACAAGGTACATAGCAAATGGAATCTCATACAAAATATTTTTTAGAAAAATGGAAGGCACAACTTCAGCAGGTGCAGTTTACATCTCTCAAAAAATGATAATGGAGGATCATGATTTTGACCTGTGCGAATTGCTAAAAGATCAATTGATGGAAAATGTGCAACTAACAAAGGAGGCAGATTACCCCTTCAGGTTTGGTACCTTGGTCATATGTCTTGTGATGTATTTTCTAAATTGCTTTCCACATACCAAAAATATTGTATGGAAAGAGAATGAACTAGTTTGTCAACAGATTTCTGAACACTCTAATACTTTGGAAAATTGTAAGCAAGAGTATGTAAACTTCTTTAAAGAATTGCTAGGAAAGTTTGGAGTAATTAACATTTCCATTCCGGTAAGAGCACTTGAAGTTGGATCCTCTTTCGGTGAGATGGAGAGGAAGAAGAAAAGAGCACAAGAGATTGGTGATTACACTCCTCCAGCACACAAGACTCCAAAAATTGAAGGAAAAGGTAAAGAACAAGTGATTGTAGACATACTAGATGAGGAATCTAATGAGTACACTCCAAGGGAAGAACTGGAATCAGTTGAACCAGATGTAGTAATGGTAGAAGAAAGCGAAGAAGAAGGTTTTTTATCCAAATTAAAGATATTGTGTAGCTTGTTTAGGAGAAAGATGGGATAAAGAAAATTGTTGACATATGGTCTGAAAGACCCTCATATGAGCAGGACCTGATCAAGAGCACACTAAGTACTTATTTTGTGCACAATAAAATTGGATTGGAGATTTTGGAGAATGTGTTTCCTGAAGAGATGATTGAATGCATTAAGGAAGCCATGGTCTCTGAGTCCTAGGACAAGAAACGGGGAGAAATAATTCTACATCTGAAGGAGCAGTTCAGGCTATCTCTTACCAAACTAAAAATGAAAATTAATGAGTTGAGGCAATGCATAAGTACAAAAAATAACATCTACAACTATTCCCTAGTTGGCCTCATGCAGTTGGGAGATATAAAGATAAGCTGGAGAAGATTGAAACTGAGTTGAACAAGATTGTTTAGGATTATATCATGTTTCAGGATCATCAGGATGATGCAGTCAAGAAAAGGATTCAAGAGTTGCAGTTCAAACATACAAAAGTTTAATTCACCAGAAACAACCTTGTGGACACCTTTTGGAAAGTGAAGGATTTAATCGAATGCAAACTAGAGCAATTAATTGAGGTTATGAGGAAAGGAGAGAAATTAGAAGAGGCAATCAAAATTTTGGAATCTCTCATCCAAATTATCAACCAGACATATGAGAACAACAACTTGATCTTAATCATTGGAATTTCAGTAGAAGCTTGGAGGAAATTTCTTCCAGAAATGAAAAATAAGTACAAGATAATTTTCTGACTCAAGTAGTAGTTGTATTTCTTTAAATTTTGATCCAAATTTTGAATTAGCAAGGGGGGATATCCAAAATATTTTATTCATCGATTTCAAAGGGGGAGAGAGAGAAGTGAAAATTTCCTTATCATTTTAAGGGGGGAGTTGTGTTTTAAAATTTTGAACTTTGGCAGTGTAATCATATTGGTTCTGATACTTAGTAATTTTTCACTAAGTGTTGCCATCAATTCCAAAGGGGGATATTGTTGGCATATGGCTTCTAGTGTTGTCATTGATGGAAACTTAAGTCATTATTTCAGTCCATAGATCAGGATTTGTTCATACCGACAGGTAGAGTAAAAAATAGAGTATTACCAAAAGAGAGAATGAAGAACAGGGTATCCGATTAGTATGTCAATCTGTATACTTCACCAGATTATCATTTTGAGTTGTGGATCTCAGGGAAGGTTTTTAAGTATCTAGATTATATTATTGTTAAGTTTTTTTTATGTCACATTAATTTGTGTATAAGTTAGGAGATCTGATGGGATGATTTTTCTGCTTATTTGTTCTTGAAGGCCAACTTGATGTATGTAGCGTGTCGTGAATGTACAAGGAGTAATAGTTTAAATATTTCTATGTTCAAGAATTTTTATTTGGGACCACAACATAGAATTAGCCGAATTTGATGGGTACACATCAAATATTAAATGTGGATTGAGCCAACTATTGCAAAATATTTTTATTTTGTTGAAGTTGACATGAAGCGACTAAATCTTTGATAGTGGATATATATAAGAGATCGGTTGATACATTTTGAAGTGTGAATGGGTGTATGTTTGAAGTGTATGGATAGTTGAAGGGTTGTTGTATGATTTGGCATAGTTTAACTTGTGCAAAAGAGGATTGTTGTGAAGCGAATTAAGCCAGAGTAAAGCGAAGTGCAGAATCAGACAAAAGGTCCAAAATCTTATTCATGAGCCTCACCAGAATTGTAATTAGGCATTTATAGATGCTACTTTCTCAATTCAACTCTTTTTTGTAATCCAAATATGTTGTAAGGCAGTGAGCCTTCCTAATTTTGAGCAGTGAGCTCTAGGAAGTGTGCCTGAATGCATGTGCATTCCCCTTTTTCTTCATACTTTTAACAAAGTATAAATTGTGGATTAACCTCCACTGTGGCTTTTCCCCTAATAGGGTTTCCACATAAAAATCTTGGTGTTATGGTGTTTTTATTGTTTCATTCATGTTCTTTGATCTTTACTTCTATTTAAATGTTGTAATTGGTTTAAGATATGGACTGTAAGTTAAATATTATTGAACACTAATTCGACCCCCCACCCTCTTCGTGTCCCTTGATTCTAGCACTATGACTCTATAAGTCACTACATTAGGCACCAATCCTAGAATTTTATGATAAACCATACAATCAAAATGATAAACATTTTTCACCAATAGTTTAGGAGTAGGTTAATAGTTCTATGTACTTCATGTTTCAATGATTCATCTAAGGAAGAATTTATAATGATTCATAAGAGTTATTTTCCTAAGGACTCTTTTTTTGTTATATATATATATATAACATTTCACTTGCCTCTTAGTTGCTTGTAGGAATTCAATAGAGAAATGGAGGAAATGGTAATTTAAAATTTCATTAAAATTTTGTAAGAAAGGGATAGGAGGGAATGTAGGAAAAGATGGAAGGATGAGAGGTCAAAAGATTAGGAGGTGAAGGGAATATGGAAGAATTTCATTTGAAATCCACACAAAGGGATTTGAAAGGATATGAGAAAAACATGCAGAACTAGCAAAGGGAGGTGTAGGTAGAGCTCTAGAGGAAGTCTAGAGGTTTGGAAGTGCAAAAATATTTTGTAAAATGAGGAATTGGAAGGAATATAATAAATGATCAAGGAAATATAGGTGTGGATATCTAGAGAGAATGGGAGAATGTTGGGAGGTGAAAATGGATGAGAGGTCAAGAAATTTAGGGATGGGCAAGGATTGGAAGAACTTTGGAGGTAGTTTGCAAAGGGAAATAAGGAAGGAATCAAAGATTGTAAGAATCAAGAACCAAGAAGGATTATAAGTTTGGAGGAAGAAGGAAATTGGAATAAGTTTGAATAAACCCCATTTTTACAAAGCACATGAAGCTTGATTGAAATTTGGGAATAGGAGAATGCAACAATATGGGCTTGAGGATGGGAGGTTGAGATAGAGTAGAAGTTTGGACCTCCATTCAAAAATTGCAAAAGGAAGAAACAAATGAAATTAAAATAATGGGATTGATAAACTTAGTAGACTTTCTATGTAGGACTAGGGTTTAGGAAAAAAGTTCACACAATTTGAAGAAGTACAACAATCCACTGAAACTTTAAAACTCCATAAGAACTATAAAAATCAGAAACACCCCATATCTTTTTTTTATATTTTATAACTTCCAACATTTGATAGGAATATGGAGATGAAAAGGAACAATATTTGAGAAATTTGACCAAGGGAGAACCATTTGAATATTTCTCAGATCATATGCATATAATAGGAAAAATAAGGCCTAATGCAGAATGAGGTTAGGACTCAAGCAATTTTTTCTATTTTTAAATTGAGTCCCAACACATAGTATGGTGATTC
This sequence comes from Sequoia sempervirens, assembly GCA_007258455.2. Taxonomy (NCBI): domain Eukaryota; kingdom Viridiplantae; phylum Streptophyta; class Pinopsida; order Cupressales; family Cupressaceae; genus Sequoia; species Sequoia sempervirens. Next base: position 193,639 of record VDFB02287051.1, read on the forward strand.
ATGTTCATAGATGGAAGCTTTATTATATCCTTATGTAGGGGTCTAGTAAGCAACATTGTGAAAATGCAAGAAGGTTTTATGTAGAGCACTAGGTGAGTATGTCTTTGTTGCTTTAAAACAAAATTAATATCTTATAATAACGAAACTCTAATTATAATTTTCTACCTTAAATTAAAAAATAATTTCACATAATTATTCCCTTAGATGCACCCAAATGATCCTTGTAAATGTACATGTGTAGTTAGTCATGAATCTCTTAATTTGTATGTATAAAAAATGTTGTAACTAGGGCATGTTATTGTATATTATAAAAGGAAAAAAAAAACTTTGAAAATATTTTAAATTAATATATATATTTAAAATATAAATAGGAGATGGAGCATGAAGGAGAAGGCACAAATTGGAGGAAAAAGGAAGCAGATTGAGGTTTTGTGGACAAGAAAGATGGTTGGAGGCCAAGGCATGGAGTTGTGTTTGAGGAGATCAGAGGCTAAGGGCGTTGGGCTAGGGATGCTATAGCTGAGTTTTCCTTAGAAGACACTAGGAATTGAGCAAATAGTGAAAAATGGAAGAAGGATGATGGCTGGAAGGATGTGGGGGAGAGCAGTAATGCCCCTACAGGAAGAAATTGTCAAAGGCACCACGATTTTGTCTTGCAGAACTAGCCGCATCGGAACGGATTTGGGAATCAAAGAAGGCAAAGGGGGGGCAAGTTTAGAGGTGGTTGAAATCCTAACGGGGGACAAAATCAAGGGGAAGAGAGACAATGGAGAGGGAAAATTGAAAATGGCCCTACAATGGATGGCTTGCCCCTGAATCTTGGCTCTAACCATGGCGAAGCAGCAAGAAACAAGGTTGAACCATGTAATTGTTGTAGGAAAGCAGTGATGATAGCTACAGAGAAACTACAGAAGGAAAGAGAGAAACCCGATTAGCTAGGGTTATGATGTCGAGAAGGGTGGAGGTTTTCAACACAATCACAATTAAACAAAATTTACAAATCTGAATCCCTAACTTGGTGGTTTTTCTCTGAAATTCTCTTATTCCCCTAGTAGTACTTGAAACAGGAGTTATTCAGCATAACTTTTTGAGAAGACTTCAAACCCAGAATTTGAACACCATTGTAGATATCCTTTATGCCCCTTTGAAACATATCAAATTTGTGGATAGGGTTGTTTTGAAGTAAAAGCCTTAAAATTAGACTACTACGCTCTAATTAGGCCTAATTAGGCTTGTTTTACAAAGCAACAATGTGACCTTCAATCTCCAAAACACAAAATTTCATTCCAAAATTTTTAACATGTCACATGGGGTCTAAAAATACAATTTTCATCAACTAGAACAATCACCAAAATTTTCTTTCACTAAACCTTATGTCTACCTAATCACCTAAGCCTAACACATGGTGATATTAGGCTAGGGCTACATCAAATTTGGACATAACTCCATCCCCTTCTCTTGAAAACACAAAAAAATATAAAAGAATCCTAGCTACATCCATTCCACCGGTTCTCAGGTTTTTCCACTAGTGGAATGGCCTCTAATTCATGTTTCTTCCTTCAAACCCTCACAAACTAGGGTTTCCTAGCTATTTATAGAAAAATGGCTCTAACTCCTTTCAATCTTAATAAAAAATTATGAGATCATAAAAAAATAAAATATAATTCACTCCTTCATCAATCCCAATGCAGTTTAGATCATTTGTAGGCCATACGAGGCCATACTAACTTCTGTAGTAGCAAAAAACCAAAAGAAAACACAAAAAATGAAGTTTGTTTTATTGTTTGATCTCCAAAAACTCCTCTAGAAGATTTCCTTGAGCTTTCCAAGGCATATTTAAACATTACAACAAAAAAAACCATTTTCTACCTGCCATTTGAATCCCCAACGGTTCATCTTCCTATACACACCAAAAATGCAAAGTTGCTTATGCAACTTTTGCAAAACTTGACAACTTTTTACAAACTTGACCCCACATGACCAAAAACATGAAACTTGGTCTTAATAGACCTTATTACAAACAAAACTTACTCAACATCACCAAAACTTAACATTGGACCCATATTTAGAAAAAGACCCAGGTACCCTTGCACCATACTCCCAAGGAAAACAAAATCTTAAGTTCCACTTGAGAGTAGATATTGAATTGTTGCACCTTGCTTTTTGATGTCTTCCTTTGTCATCTAGGTGGAATCCTCCATAGGAAGGTCATTCCACTTCACCAAGTATTGATAATACACTTTATTCCTTGTCTTTTTGGCTTCTTTGGTGTCCAAAATGCACTCTAGCTTCAATGGTTGACTTGGTGGAAAATCTTTGACCCTATCTTCATCTAGAACCTTTGATGTACCTATATCTTTACCTGTAATCACAACCCCCTTAAAATGGTATAGGTCAGAAACATTAAAAATTGGAGAGATAGAAACTCCAAGAGGGAGTTCTATCTCATATGTATTTGCTCCAAACTTATGGACCACCCTACATGGCCCTATTTTCTTCATTTGTAGCTTTGAACACTTCCCTTTAGGTAGCTTTTCCTTCCTCAAATGAGCTAAGACCAAGTCCCCCACTTTGAAATGAACCTCTCTCCTTTTCAAGTATGTATGTTGTTTATATTTATCAACACTCTTTTGAAGGTTCTCTCTAACCTGCTGATGTATTTCCTTCATGGAAACTGCAAAATATTCTCCTTTAGTACCCCTCCTCTCCATTCCACTCAAATATTTAAGTTTAAACATGCCTCTAGGCTGCAATCCATACACAATCTCAAATGGGATTTTACCAACACTCTTGTTCACAAAATCATTATAAGCAAACTCAACTTGGGGTAGGATCAAATCCCATCGTGTTGAGTGTTTTTTTTTCAAGTATATAAGGATATTTCCAAGACTTCTATTGGATATTTTAGTCTTCCCATCTGTTTGTGGATGATAGGCAGAGCTAAAAGTCAAATTTGTGCCTAGCTTCTTCCAAAGGGTTCTCTAAAAGTGACCCACAAATTTACTATCCCTATCTGAAACAATTGTTAATGGCAATCCATGAATCCTAACCACCTCCTTGAAAAACAACCCTGCAATGTATGAGGCATCATTTGTACTCTTACATGGTATAATATGTCATTTTACTCAACTAGTCTACCACAACAAACACCGAATCAAAGCCTCTTTGGGTTTTTGGCAACGCCAACACAAAATCCATGATGATGGATTCCCATGGTCTATTTGGGATTGGCAATGGTTGATAAAGACCTACATTTTTACTACAACCCTTTGACCTTTGACAAACAACACACATTTCTATAAATTTTCTCACATTACTTTGCATCTTGGGCCAATAATAATACCTTCTTACCTATTAAATTTTTTTTCCAACATTAAAGTGACCTACCAAGCTACCACAGTGCTTCTCCTTAATCAAATTATCTCTCATAGTGCATTTGGGAATACAAATTTGAGCACCCTTAAACAGTAAACTTTCTTAAGTGAATAAATCAAAATTCTCTTCATGAAAAGTGTCATTGAATTGACTACAAGAAGCATAATTTTTTTTGAAATCATCATCCTCTACATACATACCTTTCAAAGTATCAATCCCAACACTTTGCAACTGAACTTATTGAACCAACAATGTCCTTCTAGTCAAATCATCTACCACCTTGTTTGACTGCCCCTTTTTGTTTTTTATGGTGAAGGTATAACTTTGTAGGCATTCCACCCACTTAACATGTCTGTGGATGAGTTTGTCTTGGTTGTTAAGGAACTGCAAAGCATGATTGTCAGTAAAAACAATGAATTATTTATGGAGATAGTGTCTCTACTTCTTGAACCATAGCATATAACTCCAAGTCATAAGAGGAATACTTTTTATTTGCATCATTGAGCTTCTCACTGAAGAAAACAAGTCTACCCTCTTGGCGCAATACTGCCTCAATTGCATCACATTTTATGGTGAAAACTTTGTTAAAGTCAGGCAATGCCAGGATAGGTTGCTGTGATACCCTTTGTTTTAGATATTGGAAAAAAATTTCTATCTCCAAACCTTTTTATTTTATCCCCTTTTATTATGTCAATGATTGAAGAGCATATATGACAAATTCTTCACAAATTTTCTATAAAAATTGGCTAGGACGTGAAAAATTCTTACCTCACTTACTGATGTTGGAGTAGGCCAGTTGAGAACTGTTTCCACCTTGTTGGGATCCATCTTCAAAGAAACTTTTGAGATCACAAAGCCAAGATATGCCAACTCTTCCTTCATGAATTCACACTTCAAATTTATCATCAAATTTTCTTCATTCAACCTTTTCAAAACCAAATCTAGATGTTGCAAGTGCTTCTCTTTAGTCTTACTAAAAACAAGAATATTATCCAAATAGACAACCAGAAACTTACCTGTGAAGGGTTTCAAAACTTCATTCATTAATCTCATAAAGGTACTTGGTGTATTTTAAAGCCCAAATGGCATGAAAATCCATTCATATAACCCCTCATTAGTCTTGAAGGTAGTTTTCCACTCATTCCCCTCTCTAATTCTAATTTGGTGGTAGCCACTTTTGAGGTCAATCTTAGAAAAATAACATGCCCCTCCTAAAAAATCCAAATCTTCCATTCTTGGTATGGGGAACCTATACCTTACAGTTATCTTGTTAATGGCCCCTGATTTTGTGCACATTCTCCAATCTCCCCCCTTCTTTGGTGCCAAAACAATAGGAACAACACATGGGCTAAGACTCTCCCTTATTAGCCCTTTGTTAAGCAACTCTTGAATTTGCTTCCAATTTCTTCATTGTGTTGAGGAGTCATTTTATATGCAACTTTTTTAGGTAGGTTTTCCCCTGGTATGAAATCCATATGGTGACTCACATCTCTTATTGGTGGCAAAGAGCTAGGAAGTTCATCTACCACAATGTCTTTGTATTTTTTCAATAAGGCTTGGACCTCTTTAGGCGCGTCATCAACCTTTGTTGCAGTCATGAAAATTTTTGGTCTTATTACAATAGCATAACCTTCTCCTCCCTCTTCTTCCATGGTTTTCAAAAACTCTTTTTCCCCAACCAACATTACACTAGACCCAACTTGTGTATCTAGACCTTCTTCTTGGAATGGAGTAAGAGTGAATGAGATCCCATCATTTTCAATCACATAAGTATTATTTTTCCCATCATGTTTAGCCTTTCTGTCATATTGCCAAGGTCTCCCTAAAAGTAGATGAGAATCATCCATTGGGATGATGTCACACAAGATTTTATCTTTGTATCCTCTAATGTTAAATTCCACCCAAATTTTCTCATTTACTAGGACCTGCTGACCCTTATTCAACTAGGAGACCTTGTAAGGAGTGGGATCTGGTATCCTTTTCAATTTCAACTTTTCAACCATCTCTAGAGAAACTAAATTATCTATGCTACTCAAATCAACAACTTTGCAAACCTTACCTTGAGATTTACATGTGGTAATAAAGAGGGATTTTCTTTGTGGAGGCTCCTTCACCACAGGGACCTTAAGAAACATTCTCCTCATCATCAGAGATTCACCAAATTTTGGAGAAGCATGTTGTGATGGAGAGTTTACACTCTCATTATCTTCTTCTTGCACCAATTGAGTTCTTCTTTCACCACCATGTGAAATAAAAGGTTGCTTATTTGGACATTGCCAAGCTTGATGGCCAATCTTGTTACACTAATAACACCTTCTTGAGAATGTATTTGATCCTCTTCCTTGACTTCCAAATATTCCTCCACTATTTAATCTCCTACCTTTGAAACTGCCTCTTGATTTTGAGCTCTATTCTTGATGATTACTTGTCTCTCCTTATGGTTTTTGGGACTATCCTCTTCCTCCAAATGTTCCTCTACCCTTGAAACTTTTTCCTCTACCCCTACCTTAATTCTCTTTCCTTCTTTTCAACTTGTCTTCTACCTTGACTGCCAATCGAAAGCACTCTTCCACCATTCTAGGGGTGGTAAGACTTAACTCATCTTGTATATTGAACCTTAACCCATTTAGGTACCTTGCTACTTTCTCTACCTCATCCTCCACATGACCAACCCTTATACTTAGCTTATGAAACTCCTCTGTATAATCCATTACATCCATATCCTTTTGTTTCAAGTTTTGTAGCCTTCTAAATGTTTGAATTGCATAATCAATGGGTAGAAATTTGCTCTTGATTTTAGCCACCATTCTATCCCATGAATCTATTTTTGAATTTCCCTTCTTCAACCTTTCTTCCTGCACATAATTCCACCAAGTTAAGGCAAGGTCTTTCAATTTTATTTTGGAAAATTTCACCTTTTGATCATTTGCTACCTCTTCATACTCAAAATAGTTACCAAGTGCATCAATCCAACCTAGCACCTCACTATCCATCTTCCCACCATACATGGGTAAGTCCATCTTCACCTTAGGAGTGTCTCCTTTGAAAACCTTCAACAACTTTTCCATTCTCAATTCATCAAGGTCCAATTCTTCCTCTTGGACTCCTTCCCTAGGATTTTCATTCTCACCCTCTTCCTCATCCTCTTGGTCACTTTGGTCTCTGGTGACCACACCTCTCCTTTGGTTTGATTCAAGTGTTGCAATTTTGGCTATGATAGCTTCTTGAGAATCTAATGTAAGCAAGGTGGTGATAACACACTATCTAACTCAATTTGATCAGAAATAACACAAGGAAACAACCTTCACAACACAATTCTCTCAAACTATTCCAACACAACACCAATAGGCTTGTAGCCCTCAAATACCAATAATTGAATATATATTTTAGAGAAGTTCATGCAAAGGCCAACCAAACATCACTAAAGATTCACCACTGACCCCAAAACAGAATCCAAAAATTTCTCAAGTGATTTCTTCACAACAATATTGAGAACCAATAAACCACCCATGTTTTAGGCTACTCAATTAGCCCTAATTTCCAAAGGGAGTATCCTCTAATCACTAAGTTAACACCCAAACTCATTAGAGATTCACAAATTGTGATGCAAAACAACAAAATCCACCATCAATATTCAAGTTCAAGACTTCTCAATTGTTGATCCACCAAACCCTCCATTTTCATGCACAAACACTAGGGTTTTCTAAAACTCCAAATTCCCAACCTTATTTGACACAACCAATGCCTCAAACAGATTCAATTAAGTCTATAGAGATTCTCCAAACCCTCACAATTTCAATTCCCTCAACAACTCATCAAAACCCTACTTTAGTAACTCATTTTCACATGGAAACTGCTCTACCCAACCCTAGGGTATCATCCCAAATCAAATAACCTAACTCCATAGCCTACCAAACCATAGAAACATCTAATCCTACCATAAAATAAGTCATTCCACTGAGGCACAGGTTTCTATAGTAGGTGGAATAAAAAAACATAATTTAAACTCCAAGCAAACCCTTACTCTTCCTTTACATAGATTGTTTCATAAAATTAAGGAAATATCCCTCCAATCTTGATGAAATTCTCCCAAACTGGCTTCAAAAGAAAGTTAATCCATGTAACTACATAACACAATGAAGAACATAGCAATCACAAACTGTACGGGATCATCCAATGCTTGGAAAATGCAAAATAACAAAGAAATGTGTAGAATTAACGTGGTATTTGTTATGAAAGATTTAGTACGAACTTAATCAATCCCTGATCGAGCCTTTCGAAATCCTTTTATACCTATTCTATTAAAAAACTAACCATCTAATGCCTATAACCAACTTTCAAACTTCTAAGACCCTTCAACTACCAAAACTTGCATTTTTTTGCAATTTTTGTCATGACAACATTTACATATTTTTGCAACTTTTGACACACCACTCTAAATGACTCAAAATTACCCAAATACATTGCAAATGGTCTTGATAGACCTTATTTAGCATAAATAAACCATATCTAAAGCAATAAGACCCCTAACACTTAGTCTTGACAAATTGACCTCCATTTGTGAACTTCATGTACTTAGGTGCACCTGCACCAGACTCCTTTACCTATCTCAACTCCTTGACATGCTTTTCTTTCAACTCTCTCACTTCTCTAGCCATTGGATTACTCTTAAGAGGCATCTTTGCTTCTTTCAAACTTCAACCTTTTCCCCATATTGACCAAAACCTATGATCTAATACCAATTTGATGTGGAGAAGGGTGGAGGTTGTCAAAAAAATCACAATTAAACAAACTTTACAAATCTGAAACCATAACTTGGTGGTTTTTTTCCGAAATTCTCCTATTCCCCTAGTAGTACCTAAAATAGGGGTTTTTCAGTATAACTTTCTAAGAAGACTTCAAACCCAAAATTTGAACACCATTGTAGATACCCTGTATTCCCCTTTGAAACATATCAAATTTTTGGATAGGGTTGTTTTGAAGCTAAAGCCTCAAAATTAGACTACTATGCTCTAATTAGGCCTAATTAGGCTTGTTTTACAAAGCAACAATGTGACCTTCAATCTCCAAACCACAAAACTTTATTCCACAACTCTTAACATGTCACATGGGGTTTTCAAATACAATTTTCATCAACTGGAACAATCACCAAAATGTTCTTTCACTAAACGCTATGTCTATATAATCACCTAAGCCTAATACATGGTGATATTAGGTTAGGGTTGCATCAAATTTGGCCCTAACTCCATCCCCTGCTCCTGCAAACACCAAAAACTCTAAAACAATCCTACCTACATCCATTCCATTGATTCTCAAGTTTTTCCACTGGTGGAATGGCCTCTAATTCATGTTTCTTCCCTCAAACCCTCACAAACTAGGGTTTCTTGGCTATTTATAGAAAAATGGCTCTAACTCCTTTAAATATTAATAAGAACTGATGATATCAAAAAAAAATGAAAGATAATTCAATCCTTCATCAATCCCAATGCAATTTAGATCATTTGTAGGCCATACGAGGCCATACTAACTTCTGTAGCAACAAAAACACAAAAGAAAATGCAGAAACAAGAGTTTGTTTTATTGTTTAATCTCCAAAAACTCCTCTGAAAGATTTCCTTGAGCTTTCCAAGGAATATTTAAACATTAAAACCAAAAAAAAAACTATTGGCTAACTGCCATTTGAATCCCCAATGGTTCATCTTCCTATTCACACCAAAAATGCAAAGTTGCTTATGCAACTTTTGCAAAACTTGACAACATTTTACAAACTTGACCCCACATGACCAAAAACATGAAACCTGGTCTTAATAGACCTTATTACAAAAAAAATTACTCAACATGACAAAAACTTAACATTGAACCCATATTTACAAAAAGACCCAGGCGCCCCTGCACCTCATTAATTGCCAAGTGGCTAGGGTAGGATTTCAAGTGGGATTTATTGGTGTGCTAGTGGCAAGGAAAGTGGGTGTGGAGTTACAATTGAAAAGATTAGAAAATGGGTACTTTGTGGTGATCTGTCTGTCAAAAGAAATTAGGGCACAAATTGAATCTAGTGTCTAGCTCCTAGATGGTTATGGCTTTTATAGGAGATGGATCACCAGTTTTAACCCATTTATGTATAAAATGGAAGTCGTTCAAGTGTGGTGGAGGTTGCTTGACTTTCCATTAGAATTTTGGAATCTAGAAATCTTGGAAGACATTGGCAATAGTTTGGGGACCTATGTGTGTGTAGAGAAAAGGATGAACCTAGATGGAATAAGCTCTTTAGTGAGGTTATGTGTGGAAAGAAAACCAAGGCAAGAGAAGTGGAATGAAATCGAGTTGGTGATGGGATGGGGGGTCTGGAGGTAGAATATCTTCTTGGATCTAGTTCCCAACTCGGTGCTCATCAAGTTTTTGGGAGAAGGGAAAATCAAATTCCCACCCCTAATGAAGCCTACGAAAGTTTGAAGGCACCGCAACGTCCAAGTCTTTCCTCAAATCAAATTTAGATGGATGCCACAAGAAACAAGGAAGTGGAGGTAGAGGAGGGGTTGGCTTCCCCTCCAGCTAAGGGTGTGGAGGAAATGGCCATGAGCTTTGGCACCCAAGAGGGTGAATTGAAGGGAAAAGTGGTTGAAGCTATCGACCTATTAGGTAACAATTGTAGATAGGAGGACCTTGATTCATTTATTGACGTCGGGAAAGAGTTGGTTGAGCTCACCATGATTGTAAAAGTGGTTCCCTAAGGGTGGATGATGAAGAATTTGAGGATTGGACGAACTACCCTAGCTTGGAGGATGATGATATTCCTTTTGAGGACAGGATCGGTTTGACTCTAGGAAATAAATGGAAGCTCATGATCACAGGTCAAACAAAGACTAGGAAACTAGGAATTAGTCAGAAGAATATGCAAAAAACTTCTCCAGACTGTGGGGAAACCAAAAGGCAGGGCAGAATCCCAAACCAAGAGAAACTAAAATGGGATGGGGAGGCTAGTGGTCATAATAAGATCAATGAGATTTTGAAAGTAGGGGAGAGCAAAGCTTTTCTTGAACAACCGTGAGATCCTATCTTGGGATGTGAGGGGCTTAAACACCCCTAACAAACGATGCCTAATCAGGTGTTAGTTAGAAGGCTTTCAGTTAGATGTAGGTTTTATTCAGGAAATAAAACTGGATTCAAAGAGGAGTGAAGAAGGTTAGCAAGTAAGTTGAAATCCTAGCATTGTGTTGGGGTCAATGTGGAAGGGGCCTCTGGTGGCTTGTTGATTGTAGAGAAGCGACAATCATTGCTAGTTGAATAAGTGAATAGTAGTAGACATTGGATCACCTATCGAGTAAGAAGTCTCATTTAAAACTTACACTTCTTACTCATTAATGTTTATGGGCCTAACTCATGCATTCATAAAAGGCTAGTTTGGAAAGAATTATACTTAGTTTTGAATCAAACAGTGCAAGAATTATGTGTGATGGCGGGATTTCAATGTGATTCTAAGATTAGAAGACAAAAGAAGCAGTGTGAGTAGAGTGCTTCAATCTCAAGTTGATTTTAAATACTTTGTAGGTCGTAGTATGTTAATAGAAGCTCAAATGGGGAATGATAACTACACCTGGAAAAATAGGAGGAAAGGCTTCAGTAGAATAGTAGAAAAACTTGACAGATTCCTCTTCAAAGGGGATTTAAGCAGTTTTCCCTTCACCCTGGAATGCAAAATCCTCCCTAGGGTGGGGTCAGATCAGTTTTTGGTTCAATTGGAAATTTGCAAAGAAAGGAGCCCAATAAGATGTTCCTTCAAGTTCGAATCCATGTGGTTTAAAGACCTGAATCTTTGGGAGTTGGTCAAACAATTGTGGTCAGGCAGCAATCCTAGGGGTTCCAAAATGTTCAACGTGGTGACGAAGTTAAAATCAACCAAGCAAAGCTTAAAGCAATGGAATAAAGCTTGCTTTAAGAAAAAAATTGAAGAAAGAAGGAAGATTGAAGAATCCCTAGAAGTAGTTGAGAGGAAGGTGATAGCAGAGGGGATGAATCTAAATAGTTTTGAGGAGGAGAAAACTTTGCTTGGAAGGTTGAATGAGGTCCTGGAAAAAGAAGAGATATTTTTGAGACAAAAATCCAAAGAAGTATGGTTGAAAGAAAGCAATAGGAACACCAAATATTTTCATAACTCAACAAAGGTGCAAAGAGAAGTAAACATAATCTCATCCATTAAAGGGTCAAATGGAAGAATGGTGGGGGATCCTCTTGAAATAAGGAAGACTGTAGTGGATTTCTTTCAAGCACTCCTAAATGACTATGAGGGCTCCAATCTAAGGGCTCAAAATGAATTGTTGATAAATATACCTAGGGTGGTGACTGAGACACAAAATGAGCAGCTATCCACTAAATTCACTAAAGAATAAATTAAGGTGTTGTTTCAATTGCTTTCAGAGGAGGCGTCGGGGCTAGATGGACTTCTTGTAGCTTTCTTTCAGAAATTTTGGGACATAGTGGGGCATGATGTTTCTAAGGAAATTGAAGACTCAAGAGAGTTGGTTCGTGTGCTAAAATAAGTTAACAATACATTCATAGCACTCATCCCCAAGAAAGAGAAACCTGAAACCATGGAGGAATTTTAGCCAATCTCCTTATGTAATACACTATACAAAATTCTAGCGAAAGCAATGGTGAATCAGGTAAAATGCATTCTACCTTTCATCATCTCAAAGGAGTAGATAGGGTTTGTACCAAGAAGGTCAATCTTTGATGGTGTGATCATAGCCCAAGAAGTAATTCATTATATGCAGAAATTGAAGAAGCCTGCGATGTCACTGAAGTTTGACATTAGAAAGGCATACGACAAGGTGAACTGGTGATTCCTATTTAAGATCACTGAAGCCTTAGGATTCCAAAAAAAGTGGTTGGATTGGATTTTTGGGTGGATTGAAAGCCCTAAATATTCTATATTGGTGAACAACTCTCCTAAAGGATTTTTTAATGCCTCTAAGGGCTTGAGCCAAGGAGATCCCCCCTCCCCTTTTCTATTCATCATCAAGGCTAAGGCCTTGGGGAGAGTGATTGAAGGAGCAAGAAGGTGTGGATCGGTGATCGGTTTACAAGTCAAATGCAACAAAAGTGTGGTTACTCATCAACAATTTGCAAATGATACATTCTTGTTTGGTTCAACTACAGAAAGGGAGGCCCACTGGTTAAAAGGCATACTTGATAAGTACTCTCTAGCTTCTAGGAAAGAGATCAACATTGAGAAATTTGAAGTCTTTTTCTTGAACACAACCACTGCAAGAGAGATTCAGATCATGAGGATCCTAGGATTCAAAAAGGGAAGACTTCCTTGCAGGTATCTTGGCCTCCCATTAGACAAGGAAGTGAAGAAAGGAAATTTGTGGGGGGCTTTGATAGAAAAGAAGGATAGAATTGCTTCATGGAAAGCAAATGGTTATCCTAGGCTGGGAATTTGACAATGTTGAAATTTGTCGTGTAGCCTTTCCACCATATATGATGTCTTGTCTTCCATTATTTGTTGAGGCATGCAAATCACTCAATAAGAAGATGAAAGACTTCTTTTGGAAATGAAATTCAAAACAACACAAGTTCCCATTGATAAAGTGGAGAAAGGTGTGTGAGAAGAAAGAAGCTAATGGGGCCAAAATGAAAAACCTATTGCTTCAAAACAAAGCTTTGGGGGAAAAACTGGTTCGGGCCCTCCACTCAAATTAGAACCTAAAGTGGGTGAAATTACTTAGGGAAAAGTACCTCGATGATGGAGATCACATCATGTTAACAACTAGTGATCTTCTTAGGGGGTCCCGTATCTAGAACTTCATACAAAGCTCAAGGGATTTAATCCTTGACTATCTTACCTGGGAAGTTAGGGATGGTCAGGCAGTCTTGTTCTAGGAAGATTCTTAGGATGATTTTGGGAAATTAGTAGAATTTGAGGATTTAGCTCAAGTGAGGATAATCACCAAGTAGGCATGTGGAGATAGGGTAAGATATTATTTGGAGGATCCGCCTCAATAGGGTGAAATGTTTAACAAACGGAAGAGTATTAGGTTGTTGGGATTTCAGGGTGATGTGGCAGATTTGGGTGAGAAGATCTTGCAAGGTCAAAAATTAAGCTTGAGGCAAGGAAGTGATAAAATTAAATGGAATGCCTCTCACAAAGGGGAATACAAGGTGAAGGATGGCTACAACATCTTGGTGAGTGAAGGTGCTTTTGACTCCACCTTGCCAATTATCCTTTGTTGGAATAAACTCCGCCTCCCAAAGGCTGGCATCTTCACCTAGGTCCCCTCCCAGGGTAGAACCTTAACAGCGAATAGGTTTCCCAAGTTGGGGTATTAGGGGTGCCCCTTGTGCAGGATGGAAGAGGAATCAGGGGATCATTTATTTTTGAACTGCATATACATGCAGTGTTTTTGGAATTGGCTTTGTGCCAAACTATCTTGGTATTCTGCATTTTCAACCAACTTGCTAAAGATGCTTAGGAGTTGGCCAACCCATTAAAAACAATCAATGCTCGATGGTTTATGGATAGTAAGCCCATCAATCATCATTTGGGAGATTTGGAAGGAGCGAAACCATCGTATGTTCTAGGATAAGGAGTTGTCAGAATAGAGGTTGCAAAGTAAAATTGAGGCCAACATTGTGGAAATGGTCAACACCAGATTGGAAGAGCTTAACCCTAGAAAGGTAAATTTTACAGCATGGGATGCAAAGGTCAGAAGGAGTTGGAATGGTTTGAAAGTCTTTGCCTTTGCAGGAGATGGGGGATAGGCTACAACAGTTGACAGAATCAAGGTGAGTTGGTTGCCACCTGAAGCAAGGTGGACCAAATTAAATTTTGATGGAACTTCTAGGGGAAACCCTGGGGTCTCTGGTGTTGGTTGTATAATCAGAAATTGTGAGGGTCATATATTGGGTAGATTAGTGACACCTCTCCCTGAAGGAACTAATGTAGCTGAGTTCCAAGCATTGATTTTGGGATTGGGATTATGCTTTGAACTTGGACTAAGGAAAGTGGTAATTGAAGGAGACTCTTCACTGGTGATCAACACCTTAAGGAAGAGGGAAATTCAAAACTAGAAGTTGGGGGTTAAACTAGAGATAGCCTTGAGTTGGATGGATCGCTTGGAACAAGCAATGTTCAATCATATTCTTAGAGAAGGTAACACGAAAGCTGATCACTTATCCAATTTGGGTGTAGATGGGGTAATGGTGAAAGAATTGAACATCTAACACTAGAGGTTCATAGTGGGTGGTTGGGAGGGAATCTCTCCACAAGGATGTGGAGAGACTGCAACTATCAACGTTTTTCCTATGGATGACAAACAAAGTGATTGAACTTGATTGGACAATGTATAAGACCTAAGGGAGGGGTCGAGGCTTGTGTGGTGGTTGACGCAGGCAATCATCTTGTGTCAGACTCGAGCTGGTGTTTGGTAGAGGCTCATTAATGACTCTTTGTACTTAGCTCATGCCATCAGGGTCACTTGAAGGCTCATAATTAAAATTTTTAATGGTACTATGTGCCTCGGCAATTGGTGGCTAGGAGCTAAGTAATGATGTTTTCCTCTTTGTTGATTTGGGTTTGATACAACTAATCTCCTAGTTGGCAAGGAATGAAGATGCATTTTGCATGATTTGGGACAAGTGGAAGGTGTTCATGAAATTTGGAAGGGCACGATGGCATATGCACAACGTGGTAAGGCAAGCTTGGCGGAAGAGTTCTTTATATATCAAAAATTGGGAAGGTTTTTTGTTATCTTTGGAGAGTCTTCTAGTTTTCTCTAAGTGTTACACATGGC